>SOZI01000172.1:0-30904 GCA_006352295.1 Rhodotorula diobovata | reverse complement strand
GGGGACGGGAGGGCGCGTCGAGGGGCCGGCGGAGTGAGAGAGGGAGGGTGGGAGAGGGAGGGAGCGCTTTACGAGTTGAATCCGTGCATGAGGGTGTCGCCCGAGGACGATGACGGTGTAGGCAGTGCTGCTTGAGTGGTTGTGACTGTAGCCGCGACTTAGCGTTACGCTCTGAGGTCGGGGAGGGACCGTGAGAAGCAGCTAGCAGGCAAGCCTCGAGCAAGACGAGCGGCGGGTGCGGTCTCGAGCGAGCGACAAGGCCGAGCTGCAAGCGGCAGGCAGCAAGGCAAGCAGCGCATGGAGACGACAGTGAACACAGGAGGTTAGAGGTGGAGGAGGCGGGGAGGAGGAGGAGGACGAGAGTCGCCACCTTGCAAGTCGCCCCCTCGACCGCTTCACCCCAGCCTCGGCGCACACGCACCGGACCCAGGCACATGAACCGAGGACAGCAGTCGCCGTACGGCATCGGCCAAGGCGTCCCCACGGCAGCAGCAGGAGGGCGGTTTGCGCCTTCGAGGGCAGGGTCCACTCCGCTGAGCCCCTCGCAGCTGCGCCAGCCCTTCCCCTTTGGCCAGGGCGCGACACAGGCACACGCCATGAGCCCGCAACAAGGTCAGCCCTGCCACTGCCACTCCATCGAGCGGAGAGACGGCCCGCTTGCTTGCTCGTTGTCGCCGTGCCCCGCGCTAACCTCGTCTCGCCTCGCCTCCGTCTCCGCCTCCCTCCGCTCCCCCTCTGCCCTTGCACTGCTGCCATTGCTGCACCCGGACACCATGTCACCAGCAGGCGCACAACTCGCACACGGCGCACCAGAAGCTTCCCTCGACCCCTCCGACTTCCCCGCTCTCGGCGGTGCACCCGCAGGACCCACCAGCGCCTCGACCACGGCTCACCTCGCAGCACAACAAGCTCAGCACCAACATCAACAGCAGCAGCATCACCACCAGCAGCAGCAACAACAGCAGCAGCAGCAGCAGCAACAACAGCAGGGCAGCCTCTCGAGCTACGCCAGCCAGGCCTCACCCGCGACCCCGGCCCCTCCAGCCGCACCTGGCCACGGCCCAAGCCAGCCCACCTCGCGCCGCGCCGGCGACCTCTCGTCGGACGAGTTCCCCGCGCTCGGCGGCCTCCCGCACCTCGCCAACGGCGCCGCCCCGAGTCCAGGCACCGCACCGGGGCAGCCCCTCCTCCCCCCCGGCATGGGCATGCCCCCCGCGCTCGCACCCGGAGGAGCCGGAGCAGGGGCAGGGGCAGGGGCAGGAGGAGCAGCGGACCTGGGCGCCCTCGCAGCGGGCGTCAACGGCCTGTCGCTCGCGGCCGCACGGGCGGCCGTCAGCCAGGGCGGGCAGGAGCAGGCGAGCGCGCTCGCGGCGCTCCAGGCGCAGCAGCAGCACCGCGCGAGCTTGCTCGGCGCCATGAACTCGCAGAGGGGGGCCGGTGCGGGCGCTCAGGGGTTTGCGGCGCCCGGTGGGGACAAGCAGGTGCGGCTGCTCTCTCTCTCTCTCTCTTCCTGCGTGAGAGGCGCATCAAGGGGCCAAGTGCGCATGATTGACCGACATTGCTGCACATGCACAGTCGTGGACGCAGAGCCCGCAGCAGACGCCGCGGTTCCCGTCGGGCCTGTTGCCCAACGGCGGCACCCCGGGGTCAAGCAGCGCCGCCTCGTCGCCGCTCCCTCCCGCCGCCGCCGCCGCCGCCTCGTCCGATTCGCCGCGGCATCACCCCTCGCTGCCGGACCCGCGGTCGCCCTCCTCCGCCCTGCCGCCACCACCCGGCGCAGCAGGCGCAGGAGGCGCCTTCTCGACGCTCCCGCCGCCGACGGCCGGCGTCACGACGGGCGGGGTCCCCCAGACGCCCGCGCAGCAGGTCCTGTTCAGCCCGGCCGATAGGTACGGCCTGCTCGGGCTGCTGCACATCATCAAGACGAGCGACCCGGACACGAGCATGCTGGCGCTCGGGACCGACTTGACCAACCTAGGGCTCGACCTCGGCTCGACAGAGTGCGCCCACTCCTCCTCCTCCTCCTCCTCCCCTCGTGTGTCTTTGCTCCCTGACGATGCCCCCGAGGACTGACGAGACGAGAGCGGCGCGCCCCGTGCAGGAACCTGTACTCGACGTTCATCACGCCGTGGACCGACTCGAAGGCGGCCGCCGTGCTCAACATCGAGCCAGAGTTCCACCTCCCGTCGTGCTACAACGTGCAGCCCCCGCCGGCCAACACCAAGATTGGCAACTTTAGCGACGAGACGCTCTTCTTCATCTTTTACTCGCAGCCGCGCGACGCGATGCAGGAGATGGCGGCGCACGAGCTGTGCGTTTCGTCTCTCTCTCTGTTTGATGGAGTCAAGGACTGAGACGGGGCGCTGACGACGTGGCGCGATGCGCGGGAGAGAGCAGGTACAAGCACAACTGGCGGTATCACAAGGAGCTCCGGCTGTGGCTCACCAAGGAGGCTGGGACCGAGCCCGTGCAGAAGACGGCCACGTTTGAGCGCGGGAGCTACATGTGCGCCCTGCCTTTCCTTCCTCCTCCCTCCTTTCAGGCTGGCAGGCGGAGCTGACCACGAGGACCTGCCCCGCGTCGCCGCCGCCGAGCGCAGCTTCTTCGACCCGGTCCTGTGGGAGCGGGTGCGGAAAGAGTACGTGCTCTTCTTTGACCAGCTCGAGACGCGCCGGGCCGACGTGGGCAGGGCGGCGGTCGGAGGAGGGGCGGGCGGCGCGGGGAGCTTGTGAGGCGGAGCTGAGGAGCTTGAGTTGAGGTGGTGGGTTGTGTGTGTGTGTGTGCACTTTTGCGTGTCTCCGTTGTCTCTGTCTCTCTCTCTTGTGGGCTTGTTCGCCGTTGAGCCGTGAGAGCGAGAGGGCGAGGTCGAAGCGTCGTGGACGTTGGACCCCCCCGGGTGCTCGGCGAGCACGACCGCGTCGACCGAGGGGAGGCGGCGGGTCACTCGACTTGGGGTGGCCTCGCGCTCGCCTCGCCCTCATCGCGCCACACCCGCTGCTTGACCCCGAGTGCACCCTGACAGGCTCAGAAAGAGGCACTCGAAGCAGCACACACACACACACACACGCACACACGCAACTCGTCCCTTCTCCTGTTCGGCGGTTCTCTCCGGCGTCGTCCGCACCCTCCCCTTCTCCTCCAGGAGCAGACATGCAGCGCCCTGTCGCGCCCTTGGCTGGCACAGAGCCCCAAGAGTTCCCCTTCACGTCCCCGACCACCACCACCACCTCGCCCTACCCATCTCCCCGTCCCTCTCCCATCGTCGAGCGCCGCCGCTCGTCGCTCGCTCCCGGCCCGGCATCCCCTTCGCCTGTCCGGTTCGGCATCGATGCAGAGACGGTGCGCAGGCACGAGGCAGAGCAGGTTGGGTACGGCGAGAAGCGCCAGGCGTGCGTCTCCGTTCCCCCCGACCCTTGTTTCTCTCCCTCTGCCGCCTCCGCCTCGAGCGATGGCGGGGGGATCTCGTCAGGTCGACCCCCGCGGAGGCTGACTCTGTGCCCTTCGTCTGCCGTCAAACAGCCTCGTAGAGAGTCTCGATGAGACTCAGAGCCTCGTCAAGGGACTCGCCGCCTTCAACCAGGACAAGTGTGCGTCTCTCTCGCGCGCGGACTGCCGTGGTGGCGCGGCGCACTCTCGCCTCGTTCAGCCGGCACTCTGATGAGGCTGACTTTGGACTGCCTGCAGGGACCATTCACTACCCTCATCAGCTCGGCGTGTCGACCGTCGACGCCCCGGTGCCCAACCGCGCGTCGTCGTCGTCGCCCTCACCGCAGACCCCACCTCGGTCGGCCCTCAAGGGCGCCCGTCAGGCCACGCTCCGCCGCAGCGCGTCCCTCTTCCAGGGTGAGGTCCCCGCTGTCGCAGAGCAGCACGAGGACGGTGCGGCGGCGCCTGCCGCTCGCCCCGTGCCGCAGCGCGCCTTCTCCGTCGTCGACTCGAACTCTGCCGCCGCGGCAGCCGCCGGCCTCGCCAAGGACACCCCTCCCGCGCCGCCCGCGCACCCGTTGTCGATCCTGTCGCTCGACCTCAAGCTCGGCCACCCGAGCACGGCCGCGTCGCAGCTCCCCGCCCTCATCCCCTCTCTGTCGCTCAGCACCCTGTCGCAGCTCCTCTCGCGCCGCCTCACGACCTCGCTCGGCCACCTCTCCCAGCTCCGCACGCGCGTGCTCGACTCGTCGAGCCGCGTGCTCGTCACGGGAGACCTCAACGCGGGCAAGTCGACGCTCGTCAATGCGCTCCTGCGCCGCGACGTCATGCCGTGGGACCAGCAGCCGTGCACGACCGTCTTCTGCGAGGTCGTCGACGCGGGCGCCAACGGCGGCGTCGAGGAACTGCACGCCATCCGCGACGTCGAGCGGTACGATGCCCACGACGCGGCGACGTTTGACCGGTTCGCGCTCGACGACGTGTACGACGTGCAGGACTCGGGCGACACGTACCAGCTCGTCAAGGCGTTTGTGCACGACGCGCGCGCGCCCGTCGCTGCGGCGCCCGCGGGAGAGGACGAGGACGAGGCGGCGCTCAACCCGTCGCTGCTCAAGAACGGCCTCGTCGACATCTCGCTCATCGACGCCCCGGGCCTCAACCGCGACACGCTGTCGACGACGGCCCTCTTTGCGCGCCAGTCCGAGATCGACGTCATCGTCTTTGTCGTCAGCGCCGAGAACCACTTTACGCTCTCGGCCAAGGAGTTCCTCTGGAACGCGTCGCGCGAAAAGGCCTACGTGTTCATCGTCGTCAACAAGTGGGGCGGGATCCGCGACAAGGCGAGGTGCATGCGCGTCGTCGGCGAGCAGATCAAGCAGCTGTCGCCCGCGACGTGGGACAACCGCGCGGAGCTCGTCCACTTTGTCGACGCGGCCGACTACGTCGAGGTCGACGACGGTGCGGCCGTCAAGCGTGCGCAGGTTGTCCAGGAGGACGCCAACGACGAGCCCACGGCATTTGACCACCTCGAGCAGTCGCTGCGGTCGTTTGTGCTCCTCAAGCGCACAAAGTCCAAGCTCGCCCCGGCCAAGCACTACCTGCTCAACCTCCTCGCCGACCTGTCGACCCTCGCGTCGGCCAACGTCGTTGCCGCCAACGACGAGCTGCGCACCGCCCTGCGCGAGCTCGAGCGCATCCGCCCCGTGCACGAGCGCCTGAGCGCCCAGCGCGACGAGGTCGAGGACGGCGTCGACAAGGTCGAGGAGTCGGTCGTCGGCAAGGTGCAGGGCGCCGCGTGGTCCCGCCTCGAGCGCGCGCTCGGGTTCGTCGCAGAGGGCAAGGTCGTGCCTCCCCTGCTGCCCCTCGACGAGCCCGCATCCGATGCTGCGACGGCCGCTCCGGACGCCGACGACGCCGCGCGCCCCGCCATCGTGCGCCGCCCGTCCGACTCGTTCGACGGCCCCGCGGCGCTCCCGCCGTACCCGGGCATCCTCGGCCTGTGGGACTGGGCCGCGGCCGTCAAGTCGGCCCTCGTCCTCGCGCTCGAGGCCGAGGTCCGCGCCGCGGAGGACGCGGCGCGCGTCGAGACGGCCAAGGGCGTGCACACGGTCCTGCACGACCTCGGCGACAAGTACCTCCCCGAGGAGGCCGCCGCGCTCAGGGAGCTCTCGAGCGAGGAGCAGCAGCAGGTCCGCAAGGAGAGGACGTTCCGCCCCGAGGTCATGTTTGCCAAGCGCCGGCGCGGCGTCGGGAGGCTCGCGGCGCGCGGTGCGGCGGCGGGGCTCGGGCTCGGCAGCGCCGGCCTCGGCGTCAACTGGTCCGCGGGCGACTTTGACGTGTCGTTCGTCGACTTGTTTGACCTCGAGCGCATGGTCGGGCACGGCAACGCGCTGCGCGGGCACGCCGGCGGGGCGCGCAAGCCCAAGCTCCTCGAGGACGACGTGGTCGAGAAGGGGACGCTCGTCGGCCTCGGACTCGGCAGCATCGGCATGGTCGGGTCGCGCATCATCGGCATCAAGGGCACTCTCGGCAGCGTGACGCGGATCATCGAGATGCTCGGGAGTAACCAGGCGCGCAAGTGGGCTGGCCCCGTCATTGGCGTCCTCAGTGCGTCCCGTTCTCCCCTTCTCCTTGCCCTCGCCCCAGACACGCTTCGAGCCCACTGACATTCGTGCACTCGCACCCTCAGCCGTCGGCCTAGTCGCGTACGTCATCGTCGACCTCCCGCGCGCCATCCCGCGCAACATTGGGCGCAAGCTCGCCCTCTCGCTCTCGGCGCCCGAGCCCTCGTCTTCGTCCTCGTCGTCCTCGTCCAGCACTGCTAGCTCGCAGCCCGTCTCCTTTGCCTCGGCGCACAGCGACCGCATCGCGCGCGAGGTGCGCAAGGTACTCCGCCTCGCCGGCTGGGACCTCCGCGAGCGGTTCCGCGCCGCGCTCGACAAGGCGGCGGGCGAGCGCCGCGAGGTCGAGGGCGTCGTCGCGAGGGCAGAGGGTGCGCTCAAGTTCCTCGAGGAGTTTGAGGACAAGGTGGCGGCGCGGGACGAGGCTGTCAAGCTCGTCGAGCTCTGAGCGTGGCGAGCGCGCTCTCGCACCCTGTACTTGTTCCCTTCCCTTCCCCCTCTCGCCCTGTTCCTGCAGCCCTGTGGCTCCCTCTCCTTCCTCTTGCCGTGCCCCTCTTCCCCCTCATTGTCTGCACCCCCCCACTCACCCTACCTTGTCTCCCTTTCCCTTGTCCATGCAATTCGTAACGACCACTTTGCACATATATTCGGACGCTGCACCACCGTTCCCTCTTCCTTAGGCTGCCTCGCGAGCGATGATCTGCTTGGCGGCGTCTTCGAGGGACGGGGCGACGATGTCGGGCTCGCCGCCAAAGAGGGAGGGGAGGGTGAGGAACTCTTCGTAGGTCACGAACGCCGTCTTAAATCTGTAGGTGGCGCGTCGTTAGCAGGCGCCGTCAAGCAGGTTATCAGCGAGACCAAGCGGCGAGACAGGACGAGGAGCGGAAGAGTGAGAGAGCTGCAAGCATGACGTACCCAGCCTTCTTCGCCGCGAACAAGTCCCTGTCGAGACGCACCGAGAGACGTCAGCGACGAACGAGAGAAGGGAGAAGAGAGTAGCTTCGTCGACGCACCAGGTGTGCGACGCGACGAACCAGCCGGGCTCCTTCCCGTCCTCCACCCCAAGCCGCTTCTTGATCTGGGCATAAACGCTCGGCGCAGGCTTCGCCACCTTGTCCTCGTCGCACGAGAAGTACTGCCACTTGCCCGCCTGCTCCTCACCGAGTGCACGGTTGAACAGCCCCCTCGTCGTCTCGAGCCCGCCGTTGGTCGCGGCGAGGAGGCGCAGCTTGTTGTCGAGGAGGAGCGACGAGGCGACGTCGAGGCCGGTGCGGGCGTCGAGGGTCGGAATGCGCGAGATGATGGGCTCGGTGACAGAGTCGGAGACGGATGACGAAGAGGGGACGAGCGAGTGCATGAGGAGGATGCGCGGCAGGGTCGCCTTGAGGACTTGGGCGATCGGTCTGCGAGAGTTGCGTGGGTCAGTGCGAGTCACTCAGGGTGGACAACAAGCGGAAAGACTCGCGTGTACGAGTCGTTCATCGAGAGGTCTGTGGGCGGGCGGGCAGCAGGGGGGGCGGCCAGTGAGGCCGACGGTCAGCGGGTCGAGCGTGGTTCTCAGGCAGGTAGGAGCACAACGCACAGGTAAAGTCGCGCTGGGCGGCGTGGAACCAGTCGTCGATGATGCTCGAGGCGTGTTCGGCTGCGACGGTGGGGAACACCTTGCCCAGCGCATCGCGGCAACCGGCAAAGCTGAAGCACGTTCCGAGCACGTCAAACACGACGGGAGTACCAGGCGGCATGCTGTACAGTCGAAAGAGCGGTTGAGAGAGCGAGAGAAGCGTGTGGGGAACGATTTCGTCGGTCGGAAGCGGACGACGTCGACGGCGACCCCGCCGCGCGCGCGCGCTGACACGAGTGCCCTCCGAAGCGACGCGACCAAACTTGACGCAGCCGCCGGCTTCACGTTTCCCTGACGTCCCTCCTTCCGCCCACTGTGCGCTCCCAACCAGCTGAGCACGCTCACCACAAGGCGCATGCTCCCTGCACCGCTGGGCCTGCCCTTGCAACCTACCGTGCTCTCCAGTCGGACCCAAGTTGGCTTCGAGTCGAGGGCGCCCTCCGCGCTCCGCTTCGACCTGGTCCTGTTCCTTCGCACAGGGCACGGCACCGCACGTCCACCTCTGGCCGCGCGGGCGCGCCGCTTCACGGTCTGGACCCGCGCGGCCGCGAGCTCGACCCCGTCACCGTGGTGCGCCGGCGCCGCGTCGCGCGCCCTGCTGCCCTCCAGAG
Source organism: Rhodotorula diobovata (assembly GCA_006352295.1). Lineage (NCBI taxonomy): Eukaryota > Fungi > Basidiomycota > Microbotryomycetes > Sporidiobolales > Sporidiobolaceae > Rhodotorula > Rhodotorula diobovata. The sequence goes on along the minus strand of SOZI01000172.1, from coordinate 22,625 downwards.
TGACTGCAGCTTCCGCGACTGCAAGCTCCGTGCGTGGCTCCTGCCCACTCGGCGTACGGTCACCCAATTCACACGCGGCGCACGCTCGCTCCCGCGTCTTGTCTTGTCGACATCTCCGCCGAGGCCGCTCAAGGTGTGCACCTGCATTGTCCGCGTCGTGATGCTGATGATCGTTCTGCAGACGTTGACAATGGGCTTGAACGCGTGGCCATCTAGCGGCGCTTGTGGTGGGCCGCAGGGTCTCACCCTGGTTCCCCCTTCGCTCGGTCAATCTCCGTCGCAGAACCTCCTTGGGTGTTCACAGGCTGTGTCGTGCACGACCCCTCCCGCGACGACCGAGTCGGGCAGCTTGCTCGCGGCTTGTGTACGAGGCGATGCCGCGTGGCGGACGAGCCGCCGCATGCATGCCCAGGTCGTCGACGACCCTGCAGGGCGCAGGGGGGGGCGAGCCAGCAACTGCCATCGCCGGGACCGCGTCCCTTCGGATCGGGTCCTGTTGGACGCACGGCACACGCTCTGAGCGACGACTTTCGGCACCGCGCACTTCGGCCGCTCGGCGAGGAAAGGAGGCCTGTCGATCCCTCCCTTCTCGTGGCTTGCCTGTACCGGCGAGATGCACTTAACGCAGCAATCTCCGACTGTTCTGGGGACGTGAGTGACTGGAGCAGGGCGAACAGAGACGTGCGGGATTGAGGACTCGCACATTGTTCCTCAAGCTCGGCGCAGTGTTGCACGCGCGACAGTCTCTCCCCGCGCGCGACGCCGCCAACAGCAGGATTGTTTCCGGGCAGGGCATGTACACGTCTTCCCGTGCTTCTCGACCGAGAGCGTAGTTCTCAGGGAACCGAGGCCAGCAAAGCTTCGCAAGTCGCAGAAGAACCGGGCTGCGCAGAACAGAGGTGGCTGGCTGGCTGGCAGTGGAGAGACATCTTCGAGGCCGAACCTCGCTCGCCCTTGCCGCCGGTCTGTCTCCCTCGTCCCCGAGTGCAGCCAAGTCGAGTCGGTGACGCAAGCACAAGCACGAGGCACAGCTGCAGGTTGGTCGTGAAGGCAAGACAGGTCGCATGCATCGAGTGACTCGCATCTCCCAGTTGACTCAGGGGTAGGCCAGGCCAAGCGAGCAAGAGACAAGCACGCACGTCCACGCCCTGGGAACCACAAGCTAGCCAGGAGCTGGTGCGCGCAGAAACCAGCACGATCCGGGACTGGGTGCACGAGAGAGGCGGGAGCTCGAGTAAGCCGTCCGCACGCGTCGAGCGCGCGGCCTTCCCAACCCGGCGTGGCCGGCCGTTGCTCCTTCCATACGAGCCACCGAGAGCCGGCGCAGCGGGCTCGTTTGCAGCAGGCCTCTGCCAGGGCAGTGAAAGATGCCCTTCACGCAGCAAGAAGGGACGCAAAGCGGAAAGAGTCCTGGAGGAAGGGGGAGGTCCGCGCTTCGCACCGGACCGAGCCCCTCCATCCTGAGGCCTGAGGGTGCGGGTGCCCCAGTCTTCGCAAGTGGGGTGCACAGTCGCCTGCCTGGCACGCACTCTCTGCTTCTCCCTCTCCCTCCCAGCTGTCCTTAGCCTCCCGCGCCCACCACCGCACGCCCGCGCCACGCGCTTCTCAGCGACCGGACCGTGCGCAGGGTGCGTCAAGGGCTCGAGCGCCGCCCGCGTCGGCGATTCAGCCGGCTCCGCAGAAATCAGGGCCTGAGACTCGCGCCTCATCTGGCGTCTCACACCGCTGCGCCCGTGCGCCTAGTTCTCTTGTGCGCGCGTGCCTCGAGGTGTGTAGGCTGGATTCACAGACCTCGAACTGCAGGAGCAGCTGACGCCTCCTGCCCAGCAGGCGCCCGCAGTCAACGTTCCCCCACTCGCGCCCGGCCCCCCGCCGCCCGTACCTCCTGTCTGGCTTGTCCGAGACGGTGCCTCCCCTCTCTCAGAAGGCGCACGCCCGCGTCAACGGCTCGGCTCACGCGCTCGCACCGGGAACATCGCCCTCCGCCTCTCCTCCTTTCACTCTCCTCTCGCGACACCTTCACTCGCGCTCCCACGACTCGACCCTGCGGCCATGGAATCGCCTTGTCCTCCGCCTCAGCGGCGCTCGTCGCTCTCGCAGGCGAACCCCGCTCCAGCCGTCGGCCCCGCTCCGTCCCCGTCGACCTCCTCTCCCGCCTCGGCCGGTTCTCAGCCGACTCCTGTCGCGAGCACCTCGGCGACTGCGAGCGCAGAGCCGCGCCAGCAGCAGCAGCAGCAGCGCAAGCGTCCTCTGTCGGCTGTCGCAGCAGCAGAGGGCGCCGGCGACCTCGAGTGTGGCGTCGAGGCGGATCGAGCGGCAGCGGCGCTAGCAGGGCACCGCGAGGTCGGAGCGGGAGGGGGATTGAGCGTGCCACAGGAGGGACCAGGGAGTGCTACCCGGAGGCGCGCCCAGAGTCAGCGCGCGGTATGGGTGGCGAGGAGCGTGAGGGAGGGAGGGGGGTCAGGCTCAGCGTCAGCGCGGGGCCTCGACGACGCGCTCCGACCGCGGGAGAAGCGAAGGCGGGTCGAGGAAGACGTCGATGAGAACGAGTGCGCGGCACAGGCGGGCCACCGGGCTGCACGCCCGAGTGGGACGAGGCGTCGTCGTCTCTCCCACTTGTCGTCGTCGCTCCTCATCGAGCCGGCCTATGGCTGCGCAACCGCACCGCCTTTGGCTTGCATCTCGCCTTCACTGTACCTTGGGGTGTTCCCGACGCCGTTCGCCGCTGTCGACGCACCCGAACCCTCGTCGACCCAGCCCCCGGCGCCATCGCCGCGTCTCGCTCCCCCTTCTGCCCGTCCTGCACAAGGTGCCTTCCCCGTATCGTCGATCGACATGTCGACCTCTGTGTCTCCTCGTCCTCGGCGGCGTGCCAACTCGTTGCCGCTCCCCGGGCAGCACTCGCCGTCCTCTTCGTCTTCGCAGCGCTCCCTCGCACCCATCTCGACCTCCTTTCCCTCTGCGCTTCCGCCGGTCCCCGCGTCACCCCTTGTCGACCAGGGGCGCTGCTCGGGTGGCACAGCAGAGCGGCAGAGGCGCTCGCTTGCGCCGAGTGCGTGCGACTCGCCTTCGTCCGCACCCGCGCTCTTGACGCAGGACGACCTCATCAAGTTTCACGCCGGCCGCATTCACTGTGCACATGACGAGACTGCCTGCGGAGAGTTCTCGGCAGTCAGTCTGGCGCCACCGGTCACAAGGGCGACCCTGCGCGAGCTCGACTTGCACGAGATCATGCGCAACCCGCAACTGCGGCACGACGTCGTGTTCGACCCAAACCTCATGTTCCGACCCAACTACGACGGTCAGCGGTGCGTCGTCTTTGTCCCGCTCTTGCCTGCGTCGTCGGACCCAAGGATGAAGCGGGGCTGACTCGCTGGCCTTCCACAGGGGAGAGCGCAAGCGCCTGCTCGCAGCGCAGTACTGGACCGCTGTTACTCGTGAGATCGACACGGGATGCCGCTGCACGACCATCGTCAATGGCGCCGTCCTGCCGTGCATCTGCCTCCCAGCCGACCCTGCCGCCACCCCCTGCCTCCCCACCCTCGCATCTCGCCTGCCATCACGCATTGCACCCCTCATCGCCGAACTCCGCAACATCTTTTTCTCCCTCCTGCCCGCGCCGAGCGCACCGCCTTCGCCCGAATTGTCCTCGTCCGCCACCTTCGCAACCACGTCCTCATCCACATCTTCCTGCGTCTCCTCGTACAGCCCTACCGACGCATCGCGCCAGCAGTTGGTCGACGTCCTCGACCCGGAGCACCTCATGCAGCAACTAGAGCGCGGATGCGCCGACATCCCGAGCCTCGCGCGGTTCCTGGGCGCGACGGTCAAGCAGCACTGCGCGCCCATGCGCGACGACTTGGTCGATGCCATGGTCGAGGCGTGCGAGGGCAGAGGTCTCGCCAAGGGCCTCGAGATGTGCTTTGAGATCCTTGAGCTCATGAAACTCGTGCGTCCCTCCTCCCGGTCCTCTCTCGCCAAGTCGTCCCGTCGCCCGAGCGGGCCGTACTGACATACCTCGCCTCGCAGGATATCGCCAACCACCAGCTCCGCTCGCTGAGGCCCTACCTCGTCCAGACGGCGCTCGACTTCGAGCGCCGGGTCTACCACAACTTTGCGGGACGTCGTCGCGGCCCCGGTTCGTTCGACCACATCCGCGCCTGGCTGCACTCGTCGGCGGCGGCGAGTGTCGACGGCAAAAAGGAGCGGCGCACGCTTGGCAAGGACGAGCTCGTTGAGCAGGCCGTGACGCAGGGCCTGCTCGACCTCGTCTTCCCCGCCGAGCAAGCCGCGCCGCTCTCATCCGTCGCCACCTTGCCCGAGACGCTCCAGCTCGACTCGTATCGGATCCAGGCGTTCCAGTCGGACGCGACTGACCTCACGGTCGTCTACCTCCTCATGATGCTGTTCGGCCAGCTCGCCTACCCGGCTCGCCCGTCGCCGGCCGAGGTCGACTCTCTCCGCGAGGAGCTGTGGTGCATCATGGCGTCGAGCGCGAGGTCGCCCACGTCTCTCGTCGGTCCCGCCGCCGCGACCCAGGGCATCCCGCAGGGCCCTCCCGGGCTCGGCTTGGCCAAGCTCGAGAGCGCGACCTGGCGCGCGGGCATGCAGGACGTCCTCCTCCAGGTCGCACGTCGGGCGACCGAGGTCCGCGCACGTGCCGGCCGTGCCGGGACGACGACAGCACGCGCAACCGTCCCCGACGCAGAGACGCTCGCACTCGTCTCGAGCTACTTCGAGACGAACGTGTGCGCGTCGTCCAAGCTGTTCCAGCTTTTGCAGCGACGCCTGCACGAAACTCTGCGCGCCGTCGTCATTGAGGAGCTCGAGAAGGAGCGGGCGCTCGGACCCATGTCCTTCACGAGCTGGTGGGCGCCGCAGCTCGAGGCCATGCCCATGGCCACGGGCACCGCGCGTCGCACGGTCGCCTCGTCGATGCAGGGCGCTCGTCCTCACGCGGGCATGATGGCGTCCTCGATGCCGCAGCGCGGCGTCAAGCGCTCTCGCCCCGCCGGCGACGACGACTGCGCGGGCAAGTCCGCCGACGAGGACGCCGACGAGCGCCAGCGCATCGACAACGGCAAGGTGCCCTCGCAGGTCGACGTTGCGCTGCAGCGCAACGGCCTCGGCGCGCTCTCGAGCGAAGTTCGCCTGCTCGGCATGCGCATCGCCCGCGTCGCCGCTTTCAACCTCGCCGTCTACCGCCCGCTCTATTCGACGTGGCTGTCCATCCCCCCTCCCTCTCCCTCTTGCCCTACCCCGCACGCCTAAGATATCCCGCCTTCCCTCGCCTAGCAGTCCTTCGACTTCCTTCTCCCAAGCTGTTCCCCCCCCTTCTGTGCTTCCTCGTCCTTTGACCTTGACCCCTCCAAACCCTCGCATCGCGTGATTCTCGCCTCGCGTGATTCCCCCACACTCTGCACAAGCCTCGCCCTCTCGCTCCTCGTTTACAGTCGTCTCGCTCCTGCAGACACTCGCTCGCAAAGTGCTCGTTCCGACTCACACTTTAACTGTCGCTTCCCAAGCGTGTCAGAGGAGAAGAGAACGAGAAAGGGAGACTGATCGAACGACGACAAGAGTTGCAAAGGTGCTCGTTCACGCCGTCGTCGCCGTTGCCGCCGCGCCAGACGTGTTCTTCTCGACCGCCTGCGACGCGAGCTCGAGGTTGGCGACGAGGTCCTTGCCGACGTTGGCCGGGTCCTTGGCGACGGTGGGCCACACCTGTCCGTGGTGCGGGTCGGCGGCGATGCACTTCTGCAGCAACGCCTCGCGGTGCTCCTGCGGGTGCGCGGTCAGGTCAGCGCGACTTGCGCCACGGAAGGCACAGACAAGGCGAGAGTACCACGCACGTCGGTTCCGTGCTGCTTCTCAAACTCCCACCACCACGCCCACGCGTCGCCGTAGTCCTGGTCGGCCGCGACGGCCCTCGCGAACCAGTCGCGCGCCTTCTCAATCTTGCGCTCGGCCCAGAACAAGCGCGCGACAGTGACGATGACGGCTGGCGAGTTGTTGGTCTTCTTGAGCGCATCGACCGAGCGCGTCTTGCGTGTCGGGCGAGGCTCGGACCAGACAGAGTGCGAGTGCAGCAGGCCGGAGGAAGGGAGTGTTTGCAGCGCTGCGATTGGATTGAGCCAGGGTCAGCCAGCGGTCCAAGCGCAGAAGGAGGAAGCTGGCGAACCTCGGGAGAGCATGGGCTTCGCCGCGCCCGACCCGTCTCGCTCCTCGACCTTGACGCTCTCGAGCCACACCTCCTCGCTCTTGGGGTTGAGGTTCCTCGCCTTCTCGAGCAGAGCGCGGGCCTTGATCCTCACGCCCGCCTTCTCCTCCAGCCGCGACGCCATGATCCACAGCGGGACCGCCGTCGGGCACTTGCGCACGCCGACGGCGAGGGCCTCCCGCGCGCCGGGGATGCTGGGCGGCGACTGGGCGAGGAGGAGCTGCGCGTGCATCATGTGGAGCTTGGCGGACGCGGGGAAGACCTTGAGGCCGTCCTTGACCATCTGGAGCGCGGCCGCGTTGTCGCTGTGTGTCCGCTCGAACACGGCCGACTTGACCCAGATCTGCGCACGAACCGAGTCAGCATGTGCAAGACAGAGAGTCACGCGAGACGGAGGGAGACAATTTCAGACGCACCCGCTCGGTCCCTGAGACCTCCCTCGCGCGCTGCATGAGCTGCTTCGCCGCGTCGATCTGGCCATTCTCGGCCTCGAGCTTGACGGCCGCGAGCCAGATCCCCTCGCTGTCCGGGTTGGCCTCGAACGCACGGCTGAGGATCTGCCGCGCGCCGTCGACATCGCCGCCGAGCCACGACTCCTTGGCCGCCATGAGCCACAGGACCTCGGCCTGCGGGACCGACTCGACGGCGCGATTGAGGAGGGCGAGGAGCGTCTCGCTGTGTGTGCGAACAGGCGATTGGTCAGCGAAAATCGCCGGCGACAAGACAGGAGAGGGGAACAGGAGGGAACGCACCGGTCGCCATGCTGCTTCTCGAGATCGGCCGCCTTGCGCCACAGCGTCTGCTTCTGCGGGTAGACGTTGAGCGCGTACGCGTAGATGGCCCTCGCCGTCGCAATGTGGCCCTTGGTCGTCATCGTCTCTGCGTCGTCGAGCCACACGGCCTGTCGGTCCTCCTCGTCGACGTCGAGGTGGATGCACGCCTTGACGATCGCCTGGGCCGTCACCGTGCTGCCCTGGCTCTCTGCCCGCTCCGCCTCCGCAAGCCACTGCTCGCGCGACAGCTCCGCGCCGTTCTTCTTGAGCGCCGCGACACCATTCGCAATGATCGCGTCCACCTGGGCCACGTTCCCCTCCTGCTCCTGCAGCCTGCCCGCGGCGATCCAGATCTCGTGCGACGTCGGGATCGTCTTGCGCGCCTTGTTGAGGACCTGGCGCGCACGGTCGGGCGTCTCGAGGCGCGCGAGCGCGAGCCACAGCTCTTGCGAGTGCGGGATGACCTCGACGGCGCGCGCGAGGAGGATGCGCGCGTCTTCGGGGTTGTCCTCGAGCTTGACCGTCTCCTTCCACAGCTTGACCGAGGCCGGAATGTACTCGAGGGCTGCGGTTAGCCGACAAGCGCGAGTCAGCATGCTGAGCTCGCGCGGTCAGTGAGGCGAAACGACAGCGCACCTTTGCGCAACACGCGCTTCTTGGCCTTGACGTCGTTCTCGAGCTCGACGGCACGCATCCAGATGCGCACCGACTGCGGCAGCTCCTGCACCGCGTTGGCGAGGATGACCTTGGCGTTCTCGTTCGTCTGCGCAGGAGCACGCTCTCAGATCGTCAGTCTCGGTCGACCTTTGTCGGTCTTAGACGGGACGAAAGGGCAGACGCATTCGACGCACGTTGAGTTCGCTCGCGCAGAGCCACACGTCCTCGTTCTTGGGGCAGTGTTCGCAGCCTTCTGCGATGATCTTGCGCGCCGCGACCTGCTTGCCCGCGACGTTCTCGAGCCACGCGGCGGCGACCCACCCGGGGGCATGCTTGGGGTTGGTCTTGGTGAGCGACTGGAGGAGCGCGCGCGCGCGCTTGATGTCGCTGCGGGGGCCAGGAGGCGAGTTGTTAGTCGGACGACCTCTGGAACGAGCTACGATGCTGCCCTTCGAGAGCGACGGAGCAAGCAGGGCAAGACGTCGACGCACCCAATCTCGCTGCTCGTCTTGAGCAACTGGCTGTCGAGTCCCGTCAGGTACCCCTTGGGGTCAACGTTGGTCGAACCGAGCGCCGAGTCGCCACCGGCCTGCTCGAGCTTGATCGAGAGCATCTTCTCTCGCGCCTGGCCAATCTCGGCAAAGTCGGTCAGGGCGTCGGCGGGCGTCGAGAGGCCGTCCTTCTGCGGAGGTGCGAGAGCAGGTCAGTGCTGAGTCCTGGAAGAGGAGCTAGGTAAGGAGGAGAGCGCACCATTTGCTCGTCTGCAAGCGTGTGCTCGACCGTGTTCATGTCGCGCGCGCCGACGAGGATGCTGTCCGGCACGACGTAGCTCCTGCCTTCAAGGCGCGGTTTCTTGACCCTGTTGCCGATAAGGTTGCTCACCTCGGCTGTGCATGTCAAAGAGATGCGCCCAGTCAGGCTTCGCTTGCTTGCACAGGCGTGAGCTGAGACGCAGAGGAACGACAGCGACGCACGGAGGTTGTGCCAGTCGTTCTCGCTCATGTCTGCGAGGCCGCGCTTGAGGTCGGCAAACTGGCTCTGGATCGTCGGTCGCTCCTTGAGGAGCTTCTCGGCCGCGTCGCGTTCGCGCGCCTCGCGCTTGGCTCGCCGCCGCTCGTCGATGGCGGCGTCGACGGCCTCGTAGATTCGGTCGGCCTCTTCGTCGTCCGCCTCGTAGACGGTGCCTGCGGAGCGAGGACAAGCAGAGCGTGAGCCGTCACGAATGCCATGTTCGACCGTCGTGGGCCACGAAGGCAGCCGGAAGGGGGACACCAGCACAGAGCGCGACGAGTCTACGCACCTGCGAACAGGCCCGTCTCGTTTTCAGGGTCCTGAAACTGATCGGGGTTGTACTCCTCCTCCTTTGGTGCCTCTTCTCCCTCGGGCACGGCCTCTCGCGCAGGACCAATGTCGCTGCGGGTGGTAAAGCCCTGAGCGCCACGACCCGCACCGGCGACGTAAGAAGGAGGCGGGGCGAGCTTGAGGAAGGCGTAGCGGTCGCCTCGGAGGCCAAAGATGTCGGCCATGGTGTCGGTGATGCCCTAGCAAAGAGCGGGGCGAGGGAGAGATGAAGAGGAGGAGGGAGTCGCGCCGGTGTCGCAAGGGTTGCCTTGCTGTCTCGAGTGATCCCTGTGGGGTTGCTTCGTGGGCTTGTAGTGCTCTTTTGACCGTCGAAGCGCGCAGGCGAGCTGTCGAGTCGAAGGAAGCGAGTCGATGAGTGCGGCGGCGACCGGGACGGGGTCGGGGATGGGCGACAAGGGCGGCGCTGCTCTGGCAGTGAGCAACTGAGTGTGGAACGAGGCCAGGCAGCCTCTGTCGGGCGAAGTGAGGGACGAGGGAGGGCGAGACCGGCGACCGTCTGCGCCAGCCTCGTCGCCTCGCGGCTTGACCCCTTGTGGATGCTCCGGCAGAGCCTCCATTGCTTGCGCCTATCGACTCTACTCGTACCTAGACGCCTACTCGCAACGACCATGGCCACCGCAGCTCAACCTCTTGCGCCCACTGCGCCACCTCTCGCCCCCACCTCGTCCGAGTCGACCCCGCCAGACTACGCCCGCATCAACTTCCCACTCCCAGAAAAGCGTTACGTCGGCATCCTCGCCTGCCAACGAGACCCGCTCCTCGCCACCCTCAATTCTACCCAGGTCGTTCGGTGCGACAAGGTCAACCCGGCACCTCCACCCGCCGCGCCGACTGCCAAGGGCGCAAAGCACAAGAAGGGTGCCTCCGTTCAAGCTGAGCAGCAACAAGAGCAGCCAAAGGACGAGTGGGAGGTCGAACTGCTCGACACGGTCCTCTTCCCAGAGGGCGGCGGCCAACCCTCCGACACGGGCGCACTCGTGCCCCTCGTCGGCGGGCAAGCCGGCGACGCTGCCCGGCGCGTCAACGTCCGCCAGGTCATCCGTCGCAACCTCGACGCCGTCCACTTCGTCGACGCTCCCATCGAGGTCGGGACGCACGTCCGCGTCGAGGTCGACATGCAGCGCAGGCTGGACCAGTGCGTGGCGGTTCTCTGTCCTCTTCCCGGTGCGCTCGCTGACCCGCGTTCTACTCGTCCTTCAACAGCCAAGACCAGCACACCGGCCAGCACGTGCGTCCTCTTATCGCTTCTGCAAGCCATGCTGTTCTGACCTTTGTCGACACGCGCGACAGCTCCTCTCTGCCGTATTCGAGCGCGAGTACAACCTCGACACCCTCTCTTGGTCGCTGCAACGCTTCCCGGAGCTCAACTACGTCGAGCTCCCGCGCGCACCCACCCCAGCCGAGCTCGCCGCCGTCCAGCAGCGCTGCAACGACCTCATTGCCGAGGCCCGCAACGTGCACGTCCGCTTCGAGCTTGCGACCAAAGAGACGGGCGTCGAGCTTGGGGAGAAGGTACCTGACGACTACAAGGCGGACGAGTCGGGCGAGCAGAGGCCGCCGGTGCAGCGTACCGTCACGATCGACGGCATCGACGAGAACCGTGCGTGCCGGACTTTCGTCTCCAACTGCTCTCCCAGAGCACGACGCTAACGTCGCTGCGTCGATTTCCTCGCACAGCCTGCTGCGGGACACACTACCCCTCCCTTTCGTACCTCCGCGTGCTGCACCTCGCGCCCTACACGACCCCGATCCGCGGGACCAACGCGCGCGTCTACTTCGCGTGCGGCGCTTCCCGCGTCCTCGCGTACCTCGCGACGCAGGCGTCCCCGCTCCGGGACGCGGCCCTCGCGGCTGGGTGCGCAGCGCCGGACCTGCCGGGCAAGGTGGACCAGCTCGTGCAGGGCGTGACCGAGGGCAAGCGCCGCGAGAAGAGGATGGCGACGGAGCTGGCTGGCTTTGTCGCTCGGGACTTGTGGGACCAGGCGGGGGGCGCGGAGGGGACTAAGGGAAGGAGGGCGAGCACCTTGCGCGAGGACGACGCGACCAACTCGCTCGAGTTCCTCTCGACCGTCGCGGCCGAGCTCAAGCCCCGCCTCGACGCTCTGGGCACTGGCGCCGAGGCGTTCTTTGTCCTCGCGTGCGGCGCGACGGCCGGATCGCCGAACGCGGCCGCTGCGGGAGGAGCGGTCCTCATTGTCGGAAGCGAGGCACTCGTGCTCGCCGCGGGGAGGCGCGTCGTCGAGACGTTCGGCAAGGAGCGCGTCAAGGGTGGTGGCAAGGGCAGGTGGCAGGGCAAGGTGACGGGCAAGTGGGAGAACGGGGACGCGCTGCTGCTCAAAAAGATCGTGGACGAGGTGGCCGCGTAGAGTCGACTGTCTGTTGAGGCGCCGCATTCAGAGCTCGGTTCTCTCGCGTTATGCAGCGCAGCGAAGAAGGACAAGACAGCACTCGCTCGCTTGCTTGCCTGAGAGGAGCGGGCCAGGCTGTTCCGCCCGGGAGGCCTGACCTCGGCATGCGCGAGATCGGACGCCCCTCTCTCCCTCTCGCACTTCACTGCACGCTGCTGCCGACTCCGCTTTGTACTGGGCGTTCCAGGTCTCTGCGCTGAAGCATGTGCTGCTTGGCTTGCGTGTGTTGGGCGCCCGGACCCTCGGCGGGACGATACGGAGGACCAAGCCGTGCGTTCGCGCTCTCTCGATGCGTGCGTGTCGAGCTCGGTCGCGATGCTGTGCGTCGCTTGACTCGACTGGTCCTTGCCTCCGCCTGGCGAGCGCCTCGCAAGCCAAGCTGTGCCGGCAAGCCTGCGCGGTCGAGTCGGCGGAACAGCAGGGTCCGCCGAGACACCCGAACGAGCTTCCGCCGGGGCGCCCGGATCAATGCGAGCCAAATCCAGCCCGCCCGCTCCTGGTCGTCTCTTGTCCTCCATCTCTGCACGCGCTCGGACTTGCACGATGGCTGCTGCACCGGCTGCCCCCGCGCACGACCATGCGCCATCGCTCTCTCCGACTCTGAGCGGCGAAGACGCGGACTCGAAGCGCTTCTCGCCCGCCACGGCCGGCGGCGGACCCGACGAAGACGCCTCCACTTCCGCCGCCGACCAGGTGTCGCTGCACAAGGAGGTTGCCCCGTCGTCGGTAGCTGACAAGTCGACAACTGAGGACGGTCCTGTCGGCGCGGCTGGGCCGCCCGGCTCTCCCGACACGTCGGCTCACCTTCGCGGCAAGAAGCTCGCCGTCGTGTTTGCCGCCATGCTGCTGTGCCTACTCCTCGTCGCCCTCGAGTACGTCCTTTCCATGTCGAACGACGCACGACGAAGCCGCCGAGCGCCGTCCGGGCTGACTATCCGTCTTGCGCACGCAGCCAAACCATCCTCGCGACGGCCTTGCCACGCATCGCGAGCGACTTTGACGCCTTTGACAAGCAAGGCTGGGTCTCGTCGTCGTTTATCTTGACACAGACGGCCACCATCTTGTGGTGGGGCCAAGTCCTGCGCATCTACCCGGCCAGTGCGTCCTCCCGCCTTTTGATGTCCCCCCCCCTTCCCTCACTTTCCGGCGCTGACCCGGCCGTACCTCGCAGAGTGGTCGCTAATCGTCGCAGTGGTCGTCTTCGAGGTCGGCAGCGCCATCTGCGGCGGTGCGCAGAACGTCATGGCGCTCATCTGGGGCAGGGCCATCTCGGGCGTCGGAGCAGGGGGCATCTTTGTGCGTTTCTGTCCTCTTTTACCCTACAGTGGCTTGCTCGCTCGCACTGCGCGTCTCCCAAAATCTCTGAGGCGGCGGTCGACGGCAACGGCAGCTCCAAGATTGACGCCCTTCCTCTCCTCATCAGATTGCCATGCTGCAAATCATCGCCCAGGTCACCGCACTCGAGGACCGACCAAAGCTGTTCTCTTCATTTGGCGCTGTCTTCGGTGAGTCATCTAGATTGATGGACCAAAGCTCGAACGACGAGAAGATTCAGTGGGCGAGGCTTTGGAATCGCCGCGAGCACGCGCCGCTCGAGCCTCGCCTTACGTTTCCACATCCTGCGTCCCGAAGCTTCGTGCTGACTCCCCTTCTCTATCACAGGCATCTCTTCGGTCATCGGACCGCTGGTGAGTGCTGTCCTGCGGATCGCGGGCGGCCACCCGCACCGTATCGGATCTCGAAGCTCTCGCAACCGCGTCCTGACTTGCTCTCTCGTGCAGATTGGCGGCGCGCTGACCGACCACGCTACCTGGCGCTGGTGCTTCCTGGTCTGTTCTGTCCCTCAATCGAGGTCGTGACGAGCTCGCTGACCTGAGCCACCACCTGCAGATCAACCTCCCCGTCGGCGCCGTGTCGATTGTTGCCTGCGTCTTCCTCCTCAAGTCGACTCTGCCCCTCGGTGCCGACCCGAATGACCGCACCACCCGAGGCATCTTGCGCCAGACGGCACGCATGGACTGGCTGGGCGCCCTCCTTTGCCTGGGCGCCATCACCTGCCTCGTCCTCGCTCTGCAGTGGGGCGGCAATCAGAAGCCGTGGAGTGACGGCTCGGTCATCGCGGTGAGTCCTCTCGACTCTTTCATACGCCGTCCTCGCGGCCTGACCTCGTCTCTGCTCGCAGTGCTTCGTCGTCGCAGGCGTCCTGGGCGTCGCGCTCGTCTTCTGGCAGCGCTACCTCGGCGACCGGGCCATGGTCCCCGGCAAGATCTTCAAGAGCATCGGAGTCTATGGAATCCTGGTGTCGGCCTTCATGACTCGCTGCTCGCTTCTCATTCTGACGTACTACATCGTGCGTTCGTCTCTCTCTCTCTCTCTCGCTCCGTCCCTCTTTCCCCCTTGCCTCTCCTTTCCTGCTCGCACGAGAAGCGGCACTGACTGAGATCGTGCGCGCCCGCAGCCCATCTACTGTCCGTTTCCACGGCCTTCCCTCGTCTCCATCCGTTGCGCTGTCCTGACCGACATCGCCCCTCTCCTGCCTCGCTTCACCCGCCCGCAGACCAAGCCGTCCGCAACCACAACGCGACGCAGAGTGGTATCGACAGTACGTGCTCCCCCCGTCGACCCCTGCCTCGGGCGAGACAGACTGACCCGCCCTCTTCCCCTCGACAGTCCTCGCTTTCTGCCTCGCGGTCGTGCTCTCGGTCATCATCGCCGGCCGCATCGTCGCCCTCACCGGTCGCTACTGGTACTTCCTCGTGCTCGGCCCCGTCCCCGGCGCAATCGGCGCGGGCCTCCTCTACACGACGACGCCCGACACGTCCAACGCCAAGCTCATCGGCTACCAGATCCTGTGCGGCATCGGCGTGGGCACGGCGATGCAGAACTCGCTCTTTGCGATGCAGGCGACGTTCAAGGACAACATGCGGCTCGTCGGCCAGGCGACGGGAATGGCGTCTTTTGCGCAGTTCTTGGGCGCGTCGCTGCCTCTCTTTCGCCGAGACTTCGAGCATCAGTCAACTGACCTCGCATTTCGACGCAACCAGGTGGCACCATTGCGCTCGCGATTGGCCAGTCTGCGCTGTCGACGCAGTTGACCAAGAACTTTGCCCTGTACGCGCCGACGGCGCCGCTCGCCGTCATTGAGCAGTCGCCGCTCGAGATCCACTCGCTCGAGCCAGACGTCAGAGAGCAGGCCATCGTAGCATATGTCAAGTCGCTCGACATTGGTGCGTACTCCCGCTTCTCACTTTCCGCTCGCACTACCACGCTTCGTCGGAGGAGGAGCACGTCCGACTGACACGGGCCGCGCACTCGCGCTCGTTCGCACACAGTCTTCGTCATCTGCGTCGCCTTCTACGGCCTGGGCATCCTCGCCGCCCTCGTCATCGAGAACATCTCGATCAAGAAGCCCCTCACCGAGGCGGAGAAGCAGGCGAAGCGGGACAAGAAGCAAGCCAAGAGGGACGCCAAGGCGGCGAAGAAGGGTGGCAAGCTTACTCCGGCGAAGGCGGAGGAGAAGCACGTCGCGCAGAGTGAGGAGGACATTGAGAAGGGCATGGCAGAAGGGGAGGTCGCGCGCGGAGAGGGCGCGTGAGGCGTCTTCTCCTCGGGGCCGCGCACGTACAGCATTAGTAGGATCCCGTTTGCTTGCACTAGACCCATTCGTGCCTCTCGCCTGGCCCGACTGCCTGAGCGAGCGAGAGAGAGCTCTCGACACCACGTTTCAACCCGCGGCCGGACGTCCCCCTCCCAGCAGAGTCTCCTGCACCCTCTCGACGAGCTGTTCGAACCCCTCCTCGAGCAGCGCGTCCTGCAGCAGCTGCTCGAACTCGCCCTGCGGGAGCGCGGCGACGAGCTGCGACGCGGTCGAGGTGGATGCGGTGGCGAGGTGCGGGAGGAGGGTCGACAGGTGGGTGGGAAGGCGCGGCGCGATGGAGGAGTGGAACGGCTGCGCGGACTGAGGGGGGTACCGTTGCGACCGCGGGAGGCGAGCGACAGGGGTGAAGGGCTGCGGCTGAAGGTGCGAGGCCGGGGCGGCTGTCGGCGAATTCGAGTAGGCGAGCTCGGGCTGCTGCTGCGGTTGTCCCCCTACTGGGCCCGCCCTTTGAACCTTCTTGACCGTCTGCTTCTTGCGGGGCCGCGGCGTCGGAGGCTTCGTTGCTGCCGGCTTGGACGGGGTCACCTTGGCCTTCTTTTTTGCCGGCGGCTCAACTGCCCCCGAGGTCGGCTCCGCCGCTGCTGCGCTCTCTGCCTCGACGGCCGGCTTGGCCGGTACGAGCGCCTTGATGGCCTCGACGAAGCGCTCTCGCTCAGCCGTCGAGGCAAACTTTGCCTGGATGCGGCGGAACTCGACCTGCGGGACGTTGGGCGCGCTGCGAGCGCTCGTCGAGAGCGCGAGGTACCTCAGTCCGAGGACGGCGTCGCGGTAGACGGCCTTGAGCGGGAGCTGGTCCGTCGGTGTCGCTGCGCGGATCTCGGGGCTCGAGAACGAGGTGAGGTCGAGCGAGTCGAGCAGGAGGGGCTGCTGGTTGCCGCCGCGATTCGAGTCGCGGAAGAGCGGGTCAAAGGTGACGCTGAGGACCATGCGAAGAGGTACGAGAGACGACCCGTGTGAGGACGACGACGCAGAGGCAGCGAAGGTTGTCTCGAGACGGAGAGCGAGTTGAGGTTGCGAGCTGGCGCGCTCTGCCTCGTCAGAAGAGCGGGCGGGAGAGCAAGAGCCAAAGCGTGGAGAGCGGACTAGTGATCCCACTGGATGACTTGATCTGTGCCCTGCCCAGCCACTTGGTCGTGGTCGCCGCGGGACGACAACGACAAGGCGGGACCGCCGGCGGCCATTGTATCGAGGAGAGAGCGGCTGCGCGAGTACTTCTGGAGCAGCCAATGCTGCGCAGTAGTGGTGGTCGTCGCGTCTGTCATGTTGTTTACCTGTGTCCTGTGGTGCAGGGGTCCAAGCGCGAGGGAACGCCGACAGCTGCAAGCCGATGCATGAGGCCGCCGGGTGGATCGGACCCTCGCACCGTCTCCATTCGAGCTCTGACAGGTCCAGTCTCGGCACAGTAGCTCCAGTCAACACCTCCAAGTCCACCTACGACCGCCACTACCGCTCCCACCCCGGTTGCGTGCCTTCCCAGTCGCCTCGTGGCCCTCATCATCACTCGGATCCTCGTCTCTCTCTCGTCTCTCCCTGTGCCATGTTCAAGGACGAGATCGCCACTTTCAGGCGACTGGGATTCCGCCATGTGCGCATACGCCCTTGTCACTCCAGCCGGTGTCGAGCTGACAGAGACTCGCTCCTCTCCCCCGCCTCCCTTCCCCCCCCCCACCTGCTCGTCCCACCTCGCACCACGCTCTGCCATGCGCGTCTTGGGGGTCACCCCGCCTCTTCTACGACACTGCTGCACGTGGCCTCGACGTCCTGCCCACCAGGTCCTCATTCAAGCCCTCAACTTTGCCATGGTCCTCTCGACCGCTCTCATGATGTGGAAGGGCCTGTCGGTCGTCTGCAACACCGAGAGCCCCGTCGTCGTCGTCCTCAGGTGCGTTGGACCTGTCATCAACGTCCGCGCGAAGCCTGGCTGACCTGTTTGTGCCCCTTCGTCTCTCAGCGAGAGCATGGAGCCAGCCATCCAGGTCTGTCCCCCGCTCGCCTTCCCAGGAGGCGGTACTGACGATTGAGCTCACCTCGACTCGACTCTCTGTATACGCGCGTCCTCCCGAGCAGCGCGGCGATCTCCTCTTCCTCACCATGCCGCGACACGCCCCTCTCAAGCACGGCGACATCACGGTCTACCAAATCCCCGGCACGCCCATCCCCATCGTGCACCGCGTCATCGAGACGCACGACGAGTGCGCTTTCCCCTTCTCTCCTCCTCTCCAACTCGCACTTGCCCCAGAGGAGGACAAGGACGATGCTGACGGGTTCGACTCGCGAACCTGCGCAGGCGCAACTCGACCGAGCAGTGGATCCTGACCAAGGGAGACAACAACGTGCACCACGACGTCGGGCTGTACAACGGCATGCAGTACCTCAAGCGCAGTCACATTGTCGGCAAGGTGCAGGGGTGCGTCGCTGCGGCCGTCTTGACCTTGTCGGCTCCTGCTGCCTGGGCTAGGCGAAGGAGGACGCTGACTCCAATCGAGCGTGTCACCATGCAGCTACGTCCCCTTTGTCGGCTACGGTACCATCTTGCTTGTGCGTGCGCCTCTCCCTCGGTTGACGCGTGTCGCTCTTCCACAGGCTGACCGGCCCTCTTCCGGCTCCCGCTCGCAGAACGACTACCCCAAACTCAAGTATGCGCTCTTGGCAGGTGCGACTCCCTGTCCCGCTCGCTCACTCGCCACAATGGCTGCTGACACTCCCCGCCCGTGCGCTCGCCCGCAGTCCTTGGAGGCGGCATCTTGTTGCAACGGGAGTGAGCTCGTTCGTGCAATGCTCTCTCGTTCTCTGTAATCGTCCTTTTGTCGCCGCTTCGAGCAAAGCCGGGCGCCAGAGTCCCGCGCCCGCCCCTGCGCCTCGAAGAAGACGCGCACGGCCCCCCGGAACCCCTCGTCTGGCACGCACCGCCACGCTACGCACTCGGCTGCGCTCGCGCCATGCGCGTCGCGCAAGTGCTCGACCATGTCGGGGCAGCCGAGCTTGCTCGAGCAGAGGCCCGCGGCGGAGAAGGGCGGTTGGTTACGCGCGCGAGGATCGGATCCAGGTCGGCGCCGGTCAGGGTGGCGTCGAGCTGAACACGCGAAGCAGCAGCAGGCAGAGGAGCGGCGATTAGCCGAGGCAGAGGGAATGGCGAGAGGGATGGTGGGCTCAGACCCTTCGAGCGAGCGGGCTTCGGTCGCCCTCTCGCACCCGCAGCAGCTCAGCAGCAAGAACGGGACAGGCGGGGCGAACGTGGAGCACCAGGTGAGTGCTCGCGCCAGGGAGAAGCCAGCGAAAGGGTCGGGGCTGACAGACGCGAGACGAGAAAGAGGCGGGGCGACTCGCCCGCACGCACAAGAGATGGGCCCGCACGCGAGTTGCGTGCCGTGGAGCCAACCCGCCCTGCAAGCAACGCATCCAGTCAGGCTTCCCGGACAAAAGGGTCCCGCCCAACCACACGTCCCACGAGGGAGACGAGGGTCGCGGGACATGGCGGGGGAGGGTCCACCTCCTCGCACTGCAGCCCCCCTGGCCACAGTGTGGCTCAGTGGGGGAGAACTCTACAACAACGAGGCGACGAGGGCTTGAGCGCGCGCTCAGGCCTCGATGGCCTCCGGCGCCGCGGCGAGGTCCGTCTCGTCCGCCTTGGGCACCTCGGCGTGCATCGGCGCGAGGATAATCTCGAGGTGCGTCGGCGACGACTGGTACGGGTTGATGCGGCCGTGAGCGCGGTAAGTGCGACGGCTGGAAAGCACGAAGATAGCAAGTAGAACGGCGGGAGGTAGAAGGAGGAGGGGAGGGTCAGTCATGGTCCGCGCGCGACGACGAGAACGAACTGCCACGCACCGCATCTTCGGGGCCTGCTGAACCGAGATGTTCTTGACCATGAGCTCGTCCTTGTCGAGGCCGTTGGCCTCGGCGTTGGCCTGAGCGTTCTTGATGAGGGCCAGGAGGAACTTGGCCGACTTGACGGGCCAGCGACCCTGAACGACGCCGTGGACCTTAGCCTGGGCAGTGCGACCGACCGCGCCGTTGTGGCGGCGGAAGGGGATGCACGCGGTGTGGGTCTGCACCTCCTCGAGGAGCTTGATCGCCTTGGCGAGGGTCAGGCCCGAGACGGCGGCGGCGGTCTCGCTGTGTGGGGTCGCGCATTGTCAGCGTGCACACGTAAAGAAGTGCACTGCACAGGGAGAGAGCGAGAGACGCACCGGGTGTTCTTGTAGTGAACACGGAGGTACGAGCCCTTCGAGATGCCGACCGCCTTGCGGTCCTTGATGAGGTGCGACGACGCGTACTTGCCCTGCGCGTGTACGGTACGAGGTCAGTGCACTGTTCTGATAGCCTCGAGCGCATGTGCAAAGGTGCTGGGCGACCGTAGTGGCCGGGCCGGGGCGGAGGGTCGGTGAAGCCTGGGTGTCGAGCACGGGCACGACGGCATCGGCAAAGTGCGCCGCCCGCGCGCCTGCTCACGCTGTTAACGTGTGCACCCTCCAGTGCACCCAGGCCAGGCACCGTGGCGGTCCCGCGCTCCATCGCCAGTTCCCCTCCCTCATCGTCCCCGACTGAGCTCGCCTGGCCAGCCGCCGCCCCGAGCTCCCCCGCCGCCCCTGCGGCCCGCGTGCATCTGCGTTCGCTTCGCGGGCCTAGACGAAGCCCATCGAGACGCCCCAAGGCGTCCCTAGACGGGGCAGAAGGTGCGGCGAGGCGGCGGAGAAGTTTGCGGGTCGAGGTGCTGACGGCGAGGGTAGCGCGGGGAGGGGTAATTGTTGCGGCTGATGGAGTGTAGTGGCGTGGTTTGATGCCAGAGTAAGGGCAGCTCGACTGACCATTGTTTACGAGAGGGTTGACCGGGTGCGAGACGAGGGGAAGGGAGGGGAGCGGCCAGCGCGCCGAGCGCGAGCCTCTCTGCGCCCAGCGCGAGACCAGCCCGTCCTCCTCCTCAACCACAAACCCCGGCTC
Source organism: Rhodotorula diobovata (assembly GCA_006352295.1). Taxonomy (NCBI): domain Eukaryota; kingdom Fungi; phylum Basidiomycota; class Microbotryomycetes; order Sporidiobolales; family Sporidiobolaceae; genus Rhodotorula; species Rhodotorula diobovata. Next base: position 2,609 of record SOZI01000172.1, on the reverse strand, counting down.
GCTTCTCTCGCCTCCACGCTAGGTCTGCTCGTTCGCCCAGCTTCACAGACCTGCCCGATTTCAGTCACCCGACTCGAAGCTCCCATCAAGCCCGCTGTGCTCTTCGGCCCGCTACGGCCACTGGCCGGGCCGCTTCAGCTTCTCTTTGGCTGCTCGCCTGCTGTGCGCACACCCGGGTGTGCGTCGGCTCGCCGCGGACTTGCACAGCGCACTGAGACGCGAAGTGCCATCACGCCTGCATCATTCGGGACTCGCGATCGGTCCTCGTCGTCGCGCCCTCTCGACCGTTCTGAGACCGCGTGCTCACACGTCAGGCCTGGTTCGTTGCAGGCAGGCTTAGTCATGAGCAGCGGTACGTGCACTGCACCACTGGGTTCTCTCGCTGCCAGACTGACCCGTCCTTGGGCAACCGCAGTCGCCTGACGCTCGAGCACGTCGCCGAGTTTGCCTCGTCCACCCTCGTCTCGCTGAAGGTGCAATCGGGCGCACTCACCGCCGAGCTACTCAGCGCCTTCGAGCAACTCGACGCCGCCCTCGCAGCTGCCGAGGTCAAGCTCCGCCCTCGCTCGCCGGCGCCGAATCCACCCGCGACCCCTCAGCGCGGCTCTGGCGGCAGCGGCGCGGCGGGCAAGAAGCGTCGAGCGAGCGCAGCGCCGATGGACGCTGCCAGCAGCCCGAAGAAGCTGAGCGGGGCGGCGAGGGACGAGCGCACGGACAGGTTGGGTGCACTCGAGGGGCTCCTCACGCACGCGAGGGCCCTGCTGGCACAGTAGACGCGGCTGCGCGGTTATCAGGAGGTATGCAAGCATGCAGTCGCATTCCACTGGTCGAGGCGAACTCGTCGCGAGGGCGTCGACAGGTGCGAGTCGGAGAACTCTACTCGCTGCGAGCTCGAGGAGAGCGCTGCGCCGTCTCTCGTCGGGTGTTCTCGGTCGCTTGTGCACGCTGTGAAGGTCGCCTCTGTCGCCGTCTCGTGAGCTTGTGAGCGCCCTCGCAGAGAAGACGGCGAGACATCGGCGACTCGAGAGGTCCGGCCGGGAGCGCTGCGTCCCGCGGGGAGGACGGCCAAGTGGGGGAGAGATGGAGAGGGTCGCTGCCCTCCTCCTTCTTGCCTGCCCTTCACACACGCCAGCCATGCTCGCACGACGCATCACCACTAGCAGCAATAGTAGCTGGCTTCGCCGCTGCCTCTCCTCGGCAGCGAGTCCCCGTCGCAGCGCGGCCATGCCCCCACCGCTCAAGGGAGTGCGGGTGCTCGACCTGACTCGGGTCCTCGCAGGACCGTACGCAACGGTGAGTCTGTGCTGAACTGTCTTGGCCTGGGAGACGCCTCCCTCGCTCCTCTCCTCTCGACGAGGCCGCACCCCGTCTCCCAAGGCTGCGCACTGATCCACGCCCCCGCGTCACCCAGATGATGCTCGCAGACCTCGGTGCCGAAGTCATCAAGGTCGAGCACCCAGAAAAGGGCGACGACACCCGCTCGTGTGCGTCGTCGCAGCCTCACGCCCCCGCCGGAAGCTCAGGCCCCCCCTTGCTCACCCTTGTCTGGCTCGCGAACAGGGATCCCGCCCAGTGCACCGCTCGTCGAGATGCCTCCGACTCCGCCGCCGTCTCCCTCGCTCGACGGCCAGCCGGCCCTCCGCGTCGACGATTGGAACTCGCTCCCGCCCGAGTCTGCCTACTTCCTCCAGGTGCACTTGTCGTGATTGCCTCGGGTTTCTGGCACCGCCTGACGCCCCACCCGCGTGACAGGTCAACCGTGGTAAGCGGAGCGTCGGGCTCAACTTCAAGAAGGAGGAGGGGAAGGAGGTCCTGTGCGAGCTGGTCAGGCGGGCCGACGTCCTGGTGCGTGCTTTCTCCCGCTATTTCGGGAAGCGATCCTGTGAAGCTGATTCACCAGTGCTTCCGCAGGTGGAGAACTATGTGCCTGGTGCGGCGGGACTCTTTGTCTCTGCCCTCCGAACCTCTTCGCTGACCCGGCCACGTGCGCGCGCAGGCAAGCTCGCCGAAATGGGCTTTGGCTACGAGGACTGCAAGGCCCTCAACTCCAAGCTCATCTACGCGTCTGTCTCCGGTGCGCTCTTGGCCTCGCACCTACCAGCACGTCGACGTGCGCTGACCTTCCTTCGCGCTCAGGTTACGGCCAGTCCGGCCCGTACTCGCGCAACCCGGGCTACGACGTCAACATGCGAGTCGTCGCACGTCCCGAGTCACAGCAGAGTGTCACTGACTTGGCCCGGATGCTCGCAGCGAGGCGGAGGCGGGACTGATGCACATCACGGGCGAACCCAATGGTCCGCCCGTCAAGGTTGGCGTCGCGATCACCGGTGCGTCTCACTCGACTCAGCTCGTTCGCCTCCCGATGCAGCTGACACAGACGTGCACCCCCAGATCTGACCACGGGCCTTTACGCCAAGTCGGCCATCCTCGCGGGCCTGCTGTCGCGCGCACAGACGGGCGAGGGCATGCACATCGACGTCAACCTGTTCGAGTCTCAGATCGCGTCGCTCGCCAACATTGCGAGCAACTACCTCATTGCCGGACAGGAGGCGACTCGGCAAGGCACGGCGCACCCAAGGTCCGCCCGTCTCTGCGTTCCAGCGCGGCGA
>SOZI01000171.1:0-40183 GCA_006352295.1 Rhodotorula diobovata | reverse complement strand
CGCCCAAGGCACGACGGGGAGTGGAGGGCGTTGACGAGGGAGGGAGGGAAGGCGGAGGGGGTCCCCCCCGCCCCGCCCCCGCCACCCACCCACACATTGACGAGAGCTCGTCCGAGCCAAGCCCGCGCTTGTCAACCCCGTCCGTCCCCCGACCTACCACCTCAACGCCCCCCGCGCCCCGCTCTCAGCCTCGCCCCTCAAGCTCACGCCCTGCCGCGACGCCCCTTCCCCTGACTTTTGTCGCACCCACCCACGCACCCCTCCTCCTCACCCGACCGGACGACGCCCCCGCCCTCGCGCATCTTGTAGCGAGGCGACCGACTCCCCGACGCGCGCGTGCGTGCAATCGGCGGTTGGAGGTGTTGGGTGGAGCGTGGAGCGTGGAGCCGGGTGCGCAGGGGTGCTCTGGCGGGTGTGGTGGGGGTGGGTGGCGGTGCAGCCGGAGGAGGACGCCCAAGGCACGACGGGGAGTGGAGGGCGTTGACGAGGGAGGGAGGGAAGGCGGAGGGGGTCGATGCGGCCTTGTTCTGCTTCTCTCGCGCTTGTGTGTTTTTTTTGTCTGGCGCAGCGCCCTTGCTGCAAGTGTTACCTCTCTCTACTCTCCCTCAGCGTGTTTTGTGCGTGCGCATATGAGAGGAGGATGCGTAGGGGTACAACAAACGGGCTACACGAGCGAGGAGGGAGGGTCCGCGCGCACTCACTTGCCCGCCCTGCCCCTCCCCTTGCCCTTGCCCGTGCCCTTGCCCTGCTGTCCCAGCCCCGGCGCGTCCTTCTGCGCAATGAGCGTGTTGAGCGTGTGCTGCCGGATCGTCGCAAAGGGCGACTTGGCAAACGCGTCGTTCTTGATGATGGCGGGGAGGCGCGCTGACTCGGTGGTGCTGTCGCGGGGTGGAGCCACGTGAGTGTGCTGCGCTGTGTAGAGAGGATGCAGGCTGCAGGAGGGAGGAGGGAGAGAGGACGCACAGGACGCGCTGCCGCTTCTTGGCCGTGAGCTTCTCCCTGCCCTTGCCGCCGCCCGTCTTGGCCTTCTTGCCCTGTCCTCCCTCCATCGCGTCGTCCTCGTAGCCCTCTGCCCCCTCCTCCTCCTCGCCCTCCTCTTCCCCGGCCGAAGCCCCCTCGTCGTCGTCGTCGTCGCCGAGGTGCGGGAGGACGGCCTCGACCTCTGCGAGCGACGCGACGAGGTTGTTGGCCGGCTGGGCGTGGCGCCGCAGCCGCCGGGCGTGCGACTTGGAGTACGGGGTCGCGCTGGCCGTGACCTCTGCGTGTCGATGGGCGGTGTGTCAGGGCGTGACAACCAGGCAGGGGAAGCAGGAGAGGAGAGGAGCGCACTGTCGAGGAGCTCCTTGCGGCGGTGGTAGGCCTTGTCGGCCTTTGTCTGCTTGGGCTTTGGCGGGCCCTGCTCGTCGTCGACCAGTTGCGCGGGGAGCTGTGCCAGTTGAGCTGCCTTTACGGCCTGCGAGGGTTGCCAGGGTCAGTCAGCTCGAGGCGAGGGGGAGGAGGAGGGGGGCGGGTGGCGCACTGCGATGGGAGCCATTTCGTGAGACGACATGGAGTACGAGTCTGCGAGGGCATCTGGGGCGACGAGTTGAGCCGAGCGAGAGTGCGAGGGGAGCGAGGTGCGTTGCCGAGTTGGGCGGGGCTGCGCGCGGTTCGAGAGGATTCTCAGTGAGGGGGAGTATCTAGAGTGGGGTTCAGAGAAGTAGGGCTTTACCATCTTTTGTCGCTCGAGGGAACGTGGGCGAGGATGAAGAGCCTCATCTGGAGTCGCTCTCTTTGTTGACTTCACGCGGCTCACTCGCCCTGCCCTGTCGCACACATGTGACCCAGCACAGCAACAACTGCGACACACACTCGACCCACATGGACCCGGCCACCTTGTCGGATGCGATCCACTCGTCGACGGCGCGGTCGCTCGTCGCCCAAGTGCGCTACTTCTCGTCGACCCCTCCAACCTGGATCCCCGGCCTCGACACTCTGCTCGACGCGGCTCCCAACCTCCACCTCCACCGCGGCGACCTCGTCGAGCTCCAGGGCCTCCCCGGCACCGCAAAGTCGTCGCTCCTCCTCCACCTCGCCGCCACGGCCCTCCTCCCTCGCACCGCCCACGTCCCCATCGCCGACACGGTCCTCGCCGTCCCCGTCGCCGGCAAGGAACTCCACGTCGCCTGGCTAGACTGCACCCCCGCCCGCTTCGACCTCGACCGCCTCGCCGCCCTGGTCCGTCACCACCTCGACCTCGCCATCCGCCGCTTCCGCGCCCCTCGCGGGATCGGCGCACCAAGGGACTCGGAGCTCGACGCCCTCGTCGACGAGTGCATGACCCGCCTGACCGTCTTCACCCCGACGAGCACACTCCAGCTCGCCGCGACGCTGCGGGGCCTCCCCCGCTGGGCCAGCGCCCACACGGCCGACGAGCTCGGCTACGTCCTCATCGACGGCATGAGCGAGTTTGCCTGGGCCGACCAGCACGCCGCCGCCACCGCCACTGGGGGCCCAACCGCCCCGCCCGTGCGCCTCGTCCTCGACGCGCTGTCCCACCTGCGCGCGACCCTCTCCCCCCTCGTCTTCCTCACCCAATGGGTCTTCCGACCCGCCGCCGTCCTCGCGCACAAGTCGCAGGAGGGCCTCCCCTTCTACGCGCATCACTACCCGCCTTCGCACTGGCCTTCGATCCTCTCGCCCGCTCGTCCCCCTCCTCCTCCTCCCGCGCCGTCCGACCCGCGCCGCCCGCTCGACCCGCCTCAGGCCTCACCCCCGGGCCCTACCGCCTCGGGGCGCCCCGCCCCGCCCGTCCCGGTCCCCGTCCCCCTCGCACTGCACCTGACGCTGCACCCGTCCCCGACCCCTCCCCTCCGGCGCGGGACCCCGCTGGCGCTCCTCCTCTCCGAACAGCGCCGCCGCGTCCGGGTGCGCGAGCGTGAGCGCGAGGGGCCGGGGGCGGGGACGGCGAGGGGCGCGGTGGGCGGGACGGAGGGGATCCGGTGCGTTGTCCGGAGGCCCGGTGGGGCCGAGGTTGGGAGCTGGGAGATCGAGGTGTGGGAGAGGGAGATTGTCACGTAGGGCCCGGGCCGGGCTGTGCGGACATGGGGGAGGCGGGGGTGGGCGCGCGGCGGTGGTGAAGGGTGGGGCAGAGGGGAGGCGGTGAGGGGGAACGGGGAGCGGAGGGACTCGGAGCGTCGCGGTGCGTTCGTCCGATGATGCGACCCGAGGTTGGAGCAGACGAGGCGGAATGGGCGAGAACGAGCACTGATAACGAGCAAGGTGCGCGAGCGCCTCGTCGTCAGTACGCGACGCTTGCGCGAGTCTCTCTCTCCCTTCCCTCGCGCTCTCTTGTTCGGGGGGAGGCACAGCCCCGGCACACAACGTCACCAATACAGCCTTGCCCCTCCCCGCGGTGCTTCACCCCGCCTCAGTGCCGCTCGAGCCAGTCGAGCATGTCGCCCAAGACGTGCTGCCTCCTCGCGTCGTCCTGCTCGTCCCGCCCCTTGCGCAGCAAGATGTGCTGGTACTGCGTGCTCCCCTCTCTCCGCGGCATCAGCGCCCTCTCTTCACACGCACTCGTGCCCGCGAAAGAAAGAGCTCTCGAAGAGAGAGAGAGAGAGGGGGGGTGGAAAAACAGCAGGGGGCGCACGCACCTCCGGGTACAGCTTGAGCTCCTTGTCGGCGCTCTCGGCGCAGCGGAGCAGGGCCTCGGAGCCGTGGAACGACGTGACGCGGTCGCCCGTGCCGTGGCACAGGAGGAACGGCACGCGCAGGTGCGACTGCTGCGCGGTGAGGTCGAGGATGCCCTGTCGCGTGGCGTGCCGGGGCGTGGGGGGTGGGGCAGCGTCAGTCATGAGCGGCTGACAAGATGCAGGCTGCAGGCGACGTGGCGCCCCCCCCCCCCTGGCGCCAACGTCCTACACAGCAGCCCAGCACTCGAGCGCATCACAGCGACTGACTGAGTCAGAGGTGGACGCACGTTCAGGATGGCCAACCCCGTCGCGATCCTCAGCTTGCCATGGTAAGTCTGCGGGTCCCGGTCAAACACCTCCTCGACCTCCGGGTCCTCCGAGTTCTTGCCCCTGTTGGCCGACGCGAACGGCAGCGGGCCTGCGACGCTCGCGAGGGCGCGCGCGGCGAGCTCGACGAGCGGGGAGGGGCGCGAGTCGGGAGAGATGGCGAGCATTGGGCAGAGGAAGAGCCCGCCTGAGATGGTCGGGCGGAACGACGTGCTGCCCGTGCTGTCGCCGGGGCCCGGGTTGGCGTCGGCGGCGGCGGCGGCGGCGGCGGCGGAGGGGAGGGACGTGTCGAGCGGGGCGGCGCCGTACTTGAGGCACGTGAGCGCGGCGGTGAAGCCCCCGAGGGACTGCCCGCCGACAAAGACTTTGCGCGTCTGGGTCAGGGCGGCTCCGCCGGCTTCTTGCACGAGCTGGTAGTCCTGCAGGGCGACGTCCTTGATGACCTCGTACACGGCGTCGGCTGTTGACGACGACGGAGCCCATATGCAGAGGCGTCAGGGACTCGGCGGCTGCACGGAGGGGGGCGAGGCGAGGCGAGGGAGGGAGCGCACCGAGAGCTTCCATCGACGGGCAGTAGACGTGGATGCCAGTCGAGCGGCCGTGCCCGGGCAGGTCGGGAACGACAACACGGTACTGCGGGAGGGGGGGCAAGGCGGCTGTTCAGGTCGCAGCGAGAACAAGGCCATTTGCAAGAGGGACGAACGGACCCCGGCGTCGAGGAACTTGCTCGCGTGCACGCCAAACTTGCCGCCAAAATCGTTGATGCCGTGCACAAAGACGAGGTCGCACTCTGGCGTCGACGTGGCCGCGGCGTCGAGAGTCAGGACACTGGCGCGGGAGGAGGAGGACCGATCGCAGGGCTCAAGTGCGTGGGGGACTGACCGCGTCTGGGCGCACCCTTTGCCGGCTCCCACACCTGGTACGCGACCCACTCGCGGTCGCTCCCGTGGAGGTACACGCGCCCATCGCGGTGCGGGTGCGTCTCGCGGATGCGCTGCTCGTCTGGCCCGCGCGGGAGGGCGGCGCGCCCCCAGGTCGGGTCGCCATGGGGCGGGCGGTGGAGGAGCTGCAAGGCGAGCGAGTGGGTGTCGGACGGGGCGGGGATGGAGAAGTAGGCGGCTTGGTCTGGGGGAGGGGACCACACCATGGCGGGAGGAGCGACTCCCTGAGAGTGAGGAAGCGAGAGAGAGAGAGCGGCGACGACGAGAGGTCGAGGGAGCGATCGGCGAGTCTCAGAGTCTAGAGTCTAAGCGTGTAGGCGAGTGAGCAGGAGACAGCCGTGATCAGAGACAGGGAGAGAGTACAGAGGAGAGTCGGACGAACGAGGCGGTGCTCGCCGCCGGGCGCCAACACGCCTCATCTCATCAGCTCCGTTTCGCGCTCTCGCCAGACCAGGGACCCCATGGCTGCTGCTCCTGCGCCTCAGCCAGCCGTATTTGGCTCCCCGGCACTCGACCAAGCAGTCGCAGGCGTCACGGCCGGCATCGTCAGCACCTTTGCCCTCCAGCCTCTCGACCTCCTCAAGGTCCAACTCCAGGTCTCGACCGCTCCAAAGACCCGCGGCACCCTCGGCAACATCTCGTGGGGTCTGCGCGAGATCGTCCGCACCGGCGGCGCACGCGCTCTGTACCGCGGCTTGACCCCCAACCTCGTCGGCAACGCGTCCAGCTGGGGGTCCTACTTCCTCTGGTCCGTCCACTTGTCTCCCTGTATTGCACGAGCAGACCTCACACTTTTTGTCCCGCCCGCCTCCCCTAGGTACACGATGCTCAAGGCGCGCATGGACGGCGGCAAGGACCACAAGCTGAGCGCAGGCCAGCACCTCCTCGCGTCGGCCACCTCGGGTGCGTCTTGCCGTGCTTCTCCTGCATCCTCGGTAGTCACTGACAGCACCGTGTCTTGCAGGTGTCATCACGGCCGTCCTGACCAACCCTATATGGGTCGTCAAGACGCGCATGTTCACGACGCAGGCAGGGCAGGACAAGGCGTACCGAGGAGTCACCCGTCCGTTCCTTTCTCTGACCAGCGCTCTCTTGTCCGCACTCTTGCTGACGATAACGTTCGGCCGCAGACGGTCTCGCGACCCTCGCGCGGGAAGAAGGCCTGCGAGGGATGGCCAAGGGCCTGACCCTCGCCATCGTCGGCGTCTCGAACGGCGCGATCCAGTTCATGGCGTACGAGGAGATGAAGAAGCGACGGGTCGAGCTGCGCCGGAAACGGCTCGGCGCGGGCGCGTCGGACGAGGAGGTCAAGACGCTGGTGCGCCCTTCCTCCTCATCCACTTTCCATCCCGCTCGTCACCCCTCGTTTGCGCGTCCGGCTGGCTCACCGCGTGTTCCGAACGCACCGCAGAGCAACCTCGAGTACATCCTCATGTCGGGCTCGGCCAAGCTGGTCGCGATCGCCATCACGTACCCTTACCAGGTCGTGCGCTCGCGGATACAGGTGCGTCGCTCCGCGCGGGCCGTCGCTACTCCCCTCGCGCTTTCCTTCGATGCGCGGCTCACGCGCGCGCGTGCGCGCTCTCTCTCTCTCTCTCGTTTCGGACGCAGTACCAACCTGCGCTGTCGGCCCTGCCACTGGGCAGCACGGTCCCCTCGCCTCTCGCCTCTGCCTCCTCCCGCACCGCGCCTCTCCCTCCCCCTCCAACAACCCCCTCCTCCTCCTCCTCCTCCTCCCTGCCCTCCTCCTCCTCACCCTCCTCCACCCCCCGCGCCCCCGCCCCCACCCCCGCCCCCGCCCCGCCCCAACCGTACCGCTCCATCCCCGACGTCCTCCTCCGGACGTACCGCGCCGAGGGCGCCGCCGGGTTCTACAAGGGCATCGCGACCAACGCGGTGCGCATCCTCCCCGGGACGTGCGTCACGTTCGTCGTGTATGAGCAGACGAGCAGGTTCTTGAGTCGGTGGGCGGGGAGGAGGGCGGGTGCGAGGGAGCGGGAGCGGGAGGGGCAGGGGGAGCGGGATGGGAGGAGCGAGGGGTGAGGAGGGGAGGGACGAGGAGAGGTAGAAGCGGCCGAGTATAGAGCTTGTTTCCCTCGGTTCAGGGGACAGACGCGCGGCCCTCTCGCCAAAGTGCGGAAGCCACGCCCCCAATCACCTTGCGCGCACATCGAAGCGCGTCAATCGAGTCTGCTGTACAACCTCGCAAGCCTCCCCTCCCGTCCCTCTCCCGTCCTTCTCCCCCTCTCCCTCCCATCTCAAGCCTCCCCTCCCATCTCAAGCGCCCCCGCCCCCCTGCCCCCCCCCCCTTTCCCGCCCAGCTACGCTACGCCCTGGGCACGACAAACAGTTCCGGCTTGAGGCTGAGCCTGCACAGGCGGGCGACGAGGCCCCCGAGCTGGACGACGGTCGAGACGCCTTCGAGGATGCGCATGTGGGCGAACCCGATCTCCTGCGCGCGCGCGCGTGTGTGTGTTTCACTGGGGCGTCAGGGTGCTGCCTGGGGGGGGGGAGAGAGAGAGACGGCAGGAAGGAAGGAGGGAGGAAGGGAGGGAGGCACGCACGCGGATGAACTCGAGCTTGACATACTCGTGCAGGCCGTCCATGTTCTTGACGACCCTGAACAAGGTCGTCACGATGTCGACGGCCGAGTACCCGGCGTCCCACAGCCCCCCCAGCGCCTCCATGGCGGGGTCGACGCGGCCCTTGGCACAGTCGCGGACGAGGGCCTGCACCTTGACCGGGTGGGGCTGGTCGCACACTTTGTAGACCTCGTCGGCGCCGACAAAGTTGAAGCCGCTGTAGGTCGACTGGAGGTTGTTGACCGCTTGGCGCATGTCGCCCTCCGAGGTGAAGATGAGCGCCGTCAGGCCCTCGTCGTTGTAGGGCACCTGGTCGTCGACGCACAGGAAGAGGGGGGCGACAGTTGAGTTTGGCAATGTACGCGGCGACTCTCTCTCTGGGAGACAGGTGGGGGGCGCACCTTTTCAATCTCGCAGATCTCGATGAGGCGCTTGAGGAGCTCCTTGTCGCTCAGGCGCGCGTACCTCAGGATGGCGCACCTGCTCTGGATGGGCTCGATGATCTTGTTGCTCTGGTTGCACGCGAGGGCAAACCTCGTCGTGTTGCTGTAGAGCTCCATCGTGCGCCGCAGGGCCTGCTGTGCTCCGGTCGTCATCGAGTCGGCCTCGTCGAGGATGATGAGCTTGTGGCGCCCGAGCGGGAGCGTCACTTTCTTCTGCGCGAACGACTTGATGCGGTTGCGCACGACGTCGATGCCGCTGTGGGTTGAGGAACGTGGGCCAGGTCAGTGAGGGGCGCGGGCGAAGGGACGAGGATGAGGAGGGGACGGACCGCTCGTCGGACGCGTTGAGCTCGAGGACGCCCTCCTTGTAGTTGTCGCCGAGGAGAGCTCTCGCGAGTGCGAGAATGCTCGTCGTCTTGCCGATGCCGGGCGAGCCCTGCGGTGGTGGGCGGCGGGTGGAGGGTGAGTCCGTGAGAAAGAGGCGAACAGAGGGGGGGGAGGGCGCACCGAGATGATGATGTGGGGGCAGTTGCCATCGCGTGCGATGACTTTGAGACGTTCGATGGTCTCTGAGTTGCCGACAATGTCGTCGAGGGTGCGGGGGCGGTGCTGTGAGGTGAGGTGAGGTGAGGAGAGGAGAGGTGGGGAGGAGGAGGGGGTGTGAGGGGTCAGCTTGAGCCTGACCGGGTGGGAGCAGACTAGAGTCACCTTTTCGACCCTGTGTGTGTACGAGAGAGGGCAGGGGAGAGTGAGGCTTGTGCTCGACAGATGAGGAGGGGTGGACGCGATGCGACGCGAGGAAGAGGGGGACGGACCAGGGGAGTTCAAACGCGACCGGGGCGTCGTCTTGTCTGGCCTTGCCCTTGAGAGCCGAGCTGGTGGACTGGAAGGGGAGGGTGGCAGACATGGCGGTGCGGTGGGGGCGGGAGGGGGGAGCACAGACGAGGGCCCGAGGGCTCGAGTGCTCGAGTGGCCACTACAGTAGCCAGCAGCAAGCTGATGAGCGCAGCCTCGTCTCGCCCCGTCGCCTCTGGCGCACACCTGCTTGCCACACCCAGACAGTCACCTACACAGGCGCACGACAGCCTCTCCTCCCCCACCGACCCTCTCGAACCGCAGCTCTTCCCCCCCTCCCCTTCCTCAACCCCCCAACCGGGCCCCTCTCGCCTCCGACTGTCGAGCGTCGCCGCCCAGCATTCTCGGCCTCAGCTCGCTGCCCTCGTGGGACTCTGTCTTCTGGCTCGCCCACTCGGTGACCTCGGCCCTCGTCCTCTGGCGCACCTTTCGCCAATCTTCCCCCTCACCCTCTCCCTCTCCCTCTTCTTCTCCCTCGCCGCCCCTCTCGTCGACCGTCCCCGACATGGCCACCACTCCGCCGTCGACCGATCCCACACCACCACCATCCTCCAGCACCACCTACAACGAGGACGTCGTCCAACTCACCCACCCAGACGGCTCCCGCTCACAGGCCGTCGTCACCGTTCGTCCACCTTCCTCGTCCCCTCCTCGACCCAGAGACCCTCGACTGACCCCACCTCTGTCCACACGACAGCGCTGCTGGGCTGACGAGCAGTCACCCGAGACGGCCACCGAGGCAGAGCGCCTCAACATCCCCTTCACTCCCGTGAGCCCTGCCCCCCCCCCCCCCTTCCTGTCCCTCTCCTCCTCCTCTCTCCCTGCCCCTCACTGACTCACTCGCGACCCTCTGCAGCTCACCCCGGGCTACCTCGAGGTCCTCCACCCAGACGGCACCCGCTCCAACGTCCTCGAGTCGGCCGTCACCGTCGTCGACAAGGGCTTCCTCCGCGGCGACATTGTCCGCCTGCGCTCGACCGACTCGTCCTCGTCGTCGTCGTCCAAGTCCAAGAAGCAGCAAGTCGGCCAGGTCGTCGGCCTCGAGACCCAGGTGCAGCTCCAGCGCGTCATCACGGGCGAGCGCCTCCCCGGGTGGCACTCTGCCGACGACCTCGTCGCCGCGGGGCGGCTCCAGCGCGGCGACCACGTCATCGAGCCCGCGAGCGGGTGGGTCGGCGTCGTCGAGGAGGTGTTCGAGATGGCCATGATCGAGGCGGGCAACGCCGGCATCGTCCGGCGCGTGTGCGACACGGGGACGACCCTCAGTGTCGGGAGCGCGACCGAGGCGATCAAGCAGATGCTCGAGGAGCGGGGCGAGGGCCTCCTGGCCCAGTTCCTCGGCGCGACCGACCTCCGGACGATCCTCGACGTCAAGCAGTGCATGATCGCCGTCAACTGGCTCTGCCGCAACCAGCAAGCCCCGCCGGGCGGCTCGTGGGACCGTCCGCGGCGGTACTGGGTCGAGCTGGACCAGCTCGTCCTCGCGCGCGCAGCCGCCGACCGCCTCCACACGATCCACGACAAGGTCGCCTTTGCCGACCCGGCCCGGTTCCCCCCGGGGTCGTCCCGCTGGAGCGACGCCTACCCCGAGGGACACCGCGTCCTGACCATCACGGCGACCAAGACGGACGCGACCGTCCTGTGGCAGGACGGGACGACCACGACGGGCCCGACCCCGCAGTTTGAGCAGGTCCCCGCCGTCGACGAAGAGACGGACGTCTTCCCCGGGGACGTGGGCGTCTTCTCCGGCGTGAGCCCACCCCGGATCGGCGTCGTGCAGAGCATGGACGCACGCAGGCGCACGATCCGCCTGCGGTACCTCTCTGCGCGGGGCGAGCCGCTCGAGGGGGAACACGAGGAGGAGACGGTCTCGGGCCTCGAGTTTGACCCGCACGGGCCGCCCCCGGACGCGTACGGCGTCAGGAGGGGGGACATTGTCCTCGTCACGCGCGAGGGCGACGACAATGGCGCACAGGTGCCCGTCGTGCCGAGCTTGGGCGAGAGCGAGGTCGCCGCGGGGCTCATGCCCTCGGGCGAGGAGCTTCGCATGGAGGTGCGTCCTCGCGCTTTTTCCGCCCTCTCTCTCTCCTTGCCAAGCACAACCCAGCTGACCGAACCCTCCCCGCGCACACACACACACACACCCACACACCCGCACACAGCTGTCGACCCTGGGCCTGACGTACTGCCAGACCCTGTCCGACACCTTCACGCCTCCCAAGCCCCAGTCGTCGCCCGCCGCCCTCGCGCCCATCACGTGGTACGGCGAAGTGTGGGACCTCCTCACGGACGGGCGCGCGCTCGTCCGCTTCCCCGGCGGCGGACGCGCCGCCTTGCCTGTGTACCGGCTCGTGCAGCTCGATGACGGGATGGACCCGGAGGGGGCGCTCGGGGCGCCGCTCGAGGGGGACGGGGCAGAGGACGACGCGATGCTCACGGAGGAGGACGAGGGCGAGACGGACGGGAGCTGGATGACGGAGGACGAGGGCGAGGCAGAGGACGAGGGCGACGACGCAGAGATGGGCGACGCACCGGCCCTCGAGGCTGTCCTGGGCGCGGGAGGGTCGGGAGGGGAGGACGACTCGCAGGACGAGGACTACGCGACGGACGAGGAGAGGGAGGGTCGGGACGGGGCGGGCCCCGGGGCGTTGAGGCGCAGTGGGAGGAAACGAAGGAGGGCGAACGAGGAGGACGTCAAGGGCTGGGCGGACGAGGACAACGAGGCTGCGGCAGAGGCGGGCCAGCAGCCTGCCGTCGAGGGCGCCGAGGCGGCTCCCGCTGCCGCGCCTGGAGCGGCCGCGTCGACTGCCGCCGACGCCGCACCCGCACCGGTCGCGCCGTCGGCCGCGCCCGCAGCGTCGACGGCGGGCGCGACGTCCGTCTCGATGCCGGGCGAGGTCGAGGAGGACTTGCCCGACTGGAGCCGGTTCGAGGTGCTCGACGAGGCGCCGCTCGACCACCACTACATTGGCGAGCCGGTCCAGGTCCCGGGCAAGGCCTTCATGAGCCGCGTGCGCAAGGAGCACCAGGTCCTCGCGACGTCGCTCCCTCGTGCGTCTTTCGCTCCTTCCCTTTCTCAATCGCACCCGGAGAGAGAGAGAGAGAGAGAGAGCTGACGCGCCCTTTGCCGGCCCCCAGCCAACATCCTCGTCCGCGCGTACGAAGACAGGAGTGACCTCCTGCGGTGCCTCATCATCGGCCCGCTCGACACGCCGTTCCAGAACGCGCCGTTCCTGTTCGACGTGTGGCTCCCGCCGGCAAAGTTCCCGCACGAGCCGCCCCACGTCTTCTTCCACTCGTGGGCGAGCGGCACGCGCGTCAGCCCCAACCTGTATGTCGAGGGCAAGGTGTGCCTGAGCTTGCTCGGGACGTGGTCGGGCGACAAGGACGAGGTGCGCTCGGTCCCTTCTGACCCTCGCTCTCCTCGTGGGCTTGCGCCCGGCTGACTCGTGACCGCGACTGTTCGCAGAACTGGAGCGCGGCCAAGAGCTCGATCCTGCAGATCTTCATCTCGATCCAGGGCCTCATCATGGTCGAGAACCCCTACTTCACCGAGGTGCGTGTCCCTCGTCCTCTCCCAGTCTCGCCACTCCTGACACTCTCTTGCTGTCGCAATGCAGCCCGGCTTCGAGAAGCAGATGGGCACGCCCGAAGCGACGGCCGCCTCGGAGCTGTACAACGAGCGCACCCTCGTCCTCACCCGCGCCTTCGTCAAGCGCGCGTGCGAGTTCCCG
Source organism: Rhodotorula diobovata (assembly GCA_006352295.1). NCBI lineage: Eukaryota > Fungi > Basidiomycota > Microbotryomycetes > Sporidiobolales > Sporidiobolaceae > Rhodotorula > Rhodotorula diobovata. Next base: position 27,627 of record SOZI01000171.1, on the reverse strand, counting down.
CCGTCGTCCTTCTCGCGCGAGATCGCCGCCTACTTCTTCCACGGCCTCCCCGGGCAGGGCAGCGCCGGCGGGGCGCTCGCGGGCATCATCGAGCAGAGCAAGCGCCTCCTCGACGAGAGCGAGCGCTGGCATGCGCGGGAGGGAGCCGACGACGCGGAGGGCGAGGACGCGAGGCCGCCGCAGAGCGCTGTCGTGCCCTCTCAGCGGGTCCTGACGGAGGGGGCGGGCCTGTCGCTGCGGCGCACGGTCAAGGCGCTCGAGGACCTCGTCAAGCGCGGGCCCAAGGTCGACGGGGACGAGGCGCCGTGAGGGGAGGCCGGTGCGCGGTTCTGGTGCAGTAGAACGAGGAGGTGGGGCGCAGGTAATCCTGTGAGGGTCTGTACGTAAACGCACGCATTGCAACACCATGGCCATCGTTTTTCTCGACGTCCTCCGCGAGCGAGCGAGGCAAGCGCTTGGCCGCTCTCGAGCACCTCGCTCTGGGCTTCGGTCAATGACAGCGTGCCTTGTAAGCTGTCTTGCTGAGCGGCAGGCGCAAGAGCAAGGACGCCCCGTGTGCGAGTGAATCGACAGCGGGTTGCCGGTGCCGTCCGACGGCGGCGGCGGGCGAGGACGAGAGCGCGCGGAGTCCTCGCTCTTTGCCTCCCTCTCACTCGAAGCGCTCACACGACTCGTGATTACGCCGCAGAGCAACACCATGCTCCGCTCTGCCGCAGCCCGCACGTCTCGCTGCCGCCTCGCCCACTCTGCCCGTGCCCTCCCCCCGCTCCGCCCCACCCTCTCCACTTCGGTCGCCGCCTTCCCTCGCCTCGCCGCGTCGTACAGCATGAGCACACCACGGGCGTCTGCCTCGAAGCAGCAGCCCCTCTTCAGGCTCGACCCGCCCTCGGCAGAGGAGGAGGAGGCCGACTTCCGCGCTCAGGTCGACGCCGTCTCCGAGTGGTTCGCGTCGCCCCGGTTCGCCCGCACCAAGCGCCCGTACTCGGCCGAGCTCGTCGCGACCAAGCGCGGGACCCAGCCCGTGTCGGACCTGCACCCGGCCAACCTCTCGGCCAAGAAGCTGTGGGCCGCCCTCGAGCGCGCGAGCGACAAGGGCGTCCCGCTGCACACGATGGGCGCCATCGACCCGGTCCAGATGACGCAGCAGGCGCCGCACCTCGACGTCCTGTACGTGTCCGGGTGGGCCGCGAGCAGCGTCCTCACGACGGGCTTCAACGAGGTCGGGCCCGACCTGGCCGACTACCCGTACACGACCGTGCCCAACCAGGTGCAGCGCCTGCGCAAGGCCCAGGAGCTCCACGATCGCAAGATGTGGGACGAGAGGCGCGCGGGCAACAAGGACAAGCAGCCCTGGATCGACTACCTGCGCCCCATCATCGCCGACGGCGACACGGGGTGCGCCGCCCTCGCCCTCCTGGGCTCCTCACTGCGACTGTCCTGACTTAGTCCCCCGCACCCACAGTCACGGTGGACTGTCGTCCGTCATGAAGCTCGCCAAGGCGTTCGGCGAAGCGGGCGTCTCGGCCGTCCACTTTGAGGACCAGATGCACGGTGGCAAAAAGTGCGGCCACCAGGCGGGCAAGGTCCTCGTGCCCATCTCGGAGCACGTCTCTCGCCTCGTCGCCGCCCGCATGCAGTGGGACATCATGGGCCTCGAGACGCTCCTCATCGCGCGCACCGACGCCGAGAGCGGCAAGCTCCTCTCGAGCACGGCCGACGCGCGCGACCACGAGTTTGTCCTCGGCGTCGAGACACACGAGGGACCCAAGAGGGCGCTCGCGGACGAGATCATGCACGCTGGACTCGAGGGCAAGAGCGGCGCAGAGATTGACCAGATCGAGGCCAACTGGATGAAGGGCGTCAAGCTCGTCACCTTTGACGAGGGTGCGCTCCCGTTCCTCTCGTCTGCGTCTTTCTCCTTGTCAGCGACGCGGCTGACACGGCTGTGAACGCAGCGGTCGAGCGGCATCTGCAGCGCACCCTGTCGGCCTCTGACGCGTCGTCCAAGTTCGACCAGTACAAGGAGCGCGTCGCGGGCGCGTCGCTGTCGAACCGCGAGGCGCGTGCCGTGGCAAAGGAGATCGTGGGCGAGGAGGTCGGCTGGGACTGGGACCTGCCCCGGACCAAGGAGGGCTACTACCACTACCGGGGTGGCATGGCGGTGCGTGTTCGCTCTCTCTGCGTCCTTCTCCGCCCGCCTTGGACCTGCTCTCGCAAACCGGGTCGCTGATGTCACGATGAGCCGCCTGACAGGCCGCCCTCAAGCGCACGCTCGCCTTTGCCGACTACGCCGACCTCCTCTGGCTCGAGACCAAGGCGCCCGACCTCGCCCAGGCCCAGTCCTTCGCCGGCGAGATCCGCACAGCCCACCCGGGCAAGTGGCTCGTCTACAACCTCTCGCCGTCGTTCAACTGGGGCGCGCACGGCTTCTCCAAGGAGCAGCTCAAGTCGTTCGTGTGGGACCTTGGCAAGGCTGGGTTCGCGATTCAGCTCATCTCGCTCGCGGGGTTGCACTCGACGGCGGTGACGACGGGTGCGTCTCACCTTGCCTTCTCTGCTTGTGCTGCTCTGTCGTGCGCGTGGTCCCTGCGCGCGCGCGAGGGCCTGGCAGCCAGAAAAACTGGCCCGCTGACGTGTCTCTCACGCCGTGCTCGCAGCCGAGCTCGCGGCGCGGTTCAAGACCCAGGGCATGCTCGCCTACGTCGAGCTCATCCAGCAGAAGGAGAAGGACATTGCCTGCGACGTCTTCACCCACCAAAAGTGGTCGGGCGCGTCCTACAGCGACCGCGTGCTCAATGGTGCGTCCGCTGTCGTCGTTCTCGTGGTTGGATGAAGCAACTCGCTGACGGGATCGAGCCCTCCTTGTGCAGCGGTCGCGGCTGGCTCTTCGGCGACGGCGGCGGGCGGCAAGGACTCGACCGAGCATTCGTTCTAGTGCCCTCGGCCGACACTGTTGCAAAGAGAACCCCAATTCCTCAGTGCGGAACGACCAGGCTCGTGGTCCGGGAGCTGAGGAGTACCTGGCTTCGCCAGCAGACCCTCCCGGAAAAGGCCTTAGCGTCGGGGTCCCTGCGCACCCTTTCTCGTCCGCGCTGGTCTCTCGAACAGGTCGTTATGTCATGCGCACACGACCGAGCGCGCGTCGAATCGCTGCACGCCGCAGGTGCGCCGAGGGTTCACAACGTCAGTGTCGATGGCCGCTGTTCTCGCCTCGCTCGCCTGCGAGATCTTCGTTCTCTCCTCCTCGCGCTGCCGATCCGGTACCGCACAAGCGTCTTTGCACATGCACCACCTTTGTCTCCCTGCACTCGCCCCTCCTGTGCCCCTCACCCAGCAAGCGGCAGCCCACACACCTCGCAGTCCTGCCCCGCGCCCGGCCCGTTCTCGAACGTGCAGTGCGGGCACACCTTGACGCCGCCTGCGTCTGCTCCTCCTCCTCCCCCTGCTCCCCCTGCACCCGCAGCGGCCCCGGCACCCGCGTCGCCGCCGGCGTCGGCAGCAGAGGGAGGGACGTCGACGTCGGGCGGGATGTCGAACCCGTCGAGCGTCTGCGTCGGCTGCTGCTGCTGGCTGCCGGCAGCGCCGGGGTAGTCCCTCGCAGGCGGCTGGGGGGCTGCGTTGCGTTCGCTGGCGTCAGCTACGCTTGTCCGCTTAGAGGAAGAAGGGAGACAAGAGGAGGGAGACACACCCTGCTCCTGCGCGACGACCAGGAACGTTTGCCAGTTGGGCGAGTTGAACAACTGAGCGAGCGCGCGCGCGAGCTCGCGCGACTGGGTGATCGACGTCGAGGTTGACGAGGCGACGCTGCCGAGGGTTGCGATGCGGGCCATGGTGCGGAGGTCGGACTGGGGGAGTGCACGAATGCGTCGTCAGCGTGTGGACGGCTCGTTGACACAGGTGAAAGAGCGCGCACCTCATCGAACATGCCGCAGTCGGTGAGGAACCGCAAGAGGTGCCAGTCGCTGAGCCACTGCGCGACGGCCCGCGCGCCCTTGTCCCCCGCGAGCACATCGAGCTCCTCGTCCCCCGCCGCAGGACCCACCGCGCCCCTCAGCAGCTCGCCACTCGCGCCGTCGTCGCCGCCCAGGAGCGCAACGAGTGCGCCGCACGCGCGCGCGAGCGTCTGGTCCTCGAGGCCGGCGCGGTTCTCCGTCACGAACGGTTTCGGGCTGACGAACCTCGGCGCGGGGGTCTTTGGGAACCCGTGCGTGACATTGACGAGGAGGTACTCGACGGGGAAGCACGGTTTGGCGCTCTGTTTGACCTCGAGGCCGTACTCGTTCTTGTAGCGGAAGAAGACGTCGGGGATGTAGCGCGTCGGGCCTTCTTCCTTGACGCGGACGATGCCAGGGTCGACAGAGGGCTCGACCATGTCGGCGTCGAGCATCGACGTGGCCTGGTCCGAGACCTGGTACGCCTCGACCGCGATCTGGCCCTCGATGTCGCCCGACAGGACGCACGTCACGAAGCGCGACGAGAACCGGCCCGTCGTCGAGAAGCGCGACGGCGTAGGGTACTTGCGCTGCAGGCTCGCCGAGAAGAGGACCTCGAGCGACGACAGGAAGAAGGCGTTGGCGTGCCGTTTGGCCACGACCTTGCCCGCCTTCTTGGCCTCGTCCGACGACGTGTCCTGCGTCAGGTCGGTAAAGATGACGCCGACGACGTCGAGGCCGCACGCGCTCGCGAGCGCGCGCACCTTTGCCTCCTCGTCCCAGGGGAACCCGACCGTGATGCCGTCGGCGTGTGGCTCCTGCGGCGGCTCGTGGATCGCCTCGACGACGGCCTTGACGCCCATGGGCACCTCCTCATACGGCTGGTACGTCCCGAGGAGGTATCCAAAGCGCTGCGTCCCCGTCTGGCGCCAGAACGACAGCAAGCCGTCGATGAGCGCCGGCGACGCAAACTCGACGTGATCCGTCATGCGGTACGTCTGGCGCGAGAGCGTGACGGCGCTCGGTTGGCACTTTGTGCAGATCCCGGCGGGCCACGACGGGTGCGAGCCGGACGAGCACGGGACCGACACGCGGTACGACTCTTCCGAGAGAGGGGGGATGTAGGTCGATGCCTGGGCCGAGGTCGGGATAGACGCGTGCAGCTTCTTGAGGTGGGCGTGGTACGACAGGTGCTTGATGTTGTGCGACGCGTGGTACTCGGCGTCGAACGGCTGCGAGGGAGGCGCGAAGGAATGTCAGCCTCGAGCGGCCTCGAAGGACGCAAGAAAGTTGTCGCGCACCTCGAGGGGAGTGCAGTTGTCGCACATGCTCTTTGGACCACAGCGGCACCCGTGCTGGCCCTTTGGCCTCGGGATCTTGCCGTCGCGCTGCTCCCAGTAGACGTCGACCGCGTCCTCCTTGACCTCCTCCCAAGGCCTGTGTGCCCCCGTGCGCTTGTCGTTCGACGCATTGGACGTCGAGGTCGAGGCCGATGCGCTCGGGCCGGCTGCAGAGGCGACGTCTAGCGGAACGGCCTTGCCCGAGAGGGTCGCGGCGGTGACGGGAGGGGGAGCGGAAGGGGTGGCGGCGCCCGCTGCAGGGGCAGACGAGAGGGCTGAAGGGGCAGACTTGGGCGTGTACGAGGCAAAGAGGAGGTCCCCATGGCTACGCGTGGAGCTAGGGGTCAGCGCGAGAAATCCCGGGCAGGAGAGAGAGGACGGCCCGGCGCACTTGATGCCGAGCGACTGGAGGTCACCCGTGATGGCCGACACGAGATTCTCTCCTCCGCGAGGCTGATTCGAGAGTGCGAGCGTGTCTGGGTCGATCTGGTCCGACGTGGCGATGATCTGCGAGCGCGAGTGGGGGAGAGGAGAGAGGGTCAGCGGACGGGTCGGGGGGAGGCACGGCGGGCGGGCCGGTGCGCATCTATCGCTGTGCGTTGTAAGATGTCGCGAGCACGCTGGACAGCTCGCGGACGACTTCAAGGGCTCTGAAGTGTGTGCTGGTGCAACGATGACGAGTCGCGGCTGATCAAGGCTGCTCGACGGCGGCGTCTCGTGCGAGGGCCTCGGCAGTCTCGGGCAGTCTCGAGGAGGTGAAGGAAGAGAGTCAGGGTAGGACAGGGACTTGCCTGTTGGACGAGAGCCGAGATGTCGTCGGCCGGGTCAAGGGTGAAGCGGAAGTTGCCGTCCCTCGAGCGGATGCGGACGAGCTGGAGTGTGGGTGCATGGGTCAGTCCGAGTATGCGAGAGTGAACGGTGGAGCAGGAGCTTGCCATGGTGGCTGGCGAGGGCGAGAGTGGAGTGTCGAGAGTCGAGAGGGTGAGGCGAGCGAGGCGAGCGAGGCGGTGCTGGCTAGACCTGGGGCCAGGCCTTTGCGCGCCTTGCTGACTGCCAAATCGGGCAGCCCCCCGTCGAGCTCGCGCTCCTCCTCACTCGACAACTCTCCAGCTCCTGCCTCTGCTTCTACCCACGCAACCGCCGCCCTCTCCCAACAGCCACCGCTCACCATGGTCGCAGGCAAGCTCGACCTCCAGAAGCGCCAGCACCGGTCAGTCTCCCTTCCCTCTCCCTCTCCTCTCTCATCTCTCATCTCTCCTGACAACTACTCATCACACCGCACCTCGTCGCTGTCCTGTCCCTGCAGCGAGCGCGCACAGCCGCAGCACCGCAAGAAGCTAGGGCTCCTCGAGAAGCACGCCGACTATGTCAAGCGCGCGCGCGACTTTCACTCCAAGGAGGACCGCATCCAGAAGCTGCGCGAGAAGGCGGCCATGCGCAACAAGGACGAGTTTTACTTTGCCATGGTCAACTCAAAGACAAAGGCGAGTCCCCTCAGTCTCAGTCTCTCCTCCACGTCTTCGCCAGCTAACCCCCCCTTGCGGACCACGACCCGCAGAAAGGTGTCCACGTCCAGTCGCGAGGCAATGAACCGCTCCCGACCGACCTTGTAAAGGTCCTCAAGACCCAGGACGCCACGTACATCCGCATGCAGACCAAGATGGAGCAGGGTGTGCGTTGCCAGCGCGCCTCTCGAGTCGTTACGCCCCACTCGACCGCTGACCCTCCGCCTGAATCCCTGCAGCGCATCGAGCGCCTCCGCGAGCAGCTCACCTCTCTCGTCGACCTCGCTTTGCCGTCCGACTCGACCGCCCAGAAGGGCAAGCAGGCCGCGCAGGGAGGAGACTTTGACGACGACGACGACTGGAACATGTACAGTGACGACGAGCCCGTCGCGTCGACGTCGCAGAGGCGCAACCACGTCGTCTTCACCGACGACATTGACACTGGTGCGTGGCCCTCTCGCCGCTGTTCTTGGTCTCCGTGAGGGCTGTCTGACCGCGAACTCGCCTCCCCAGTCCGCTCGGGCAACGCGTCTGCCCTCCTTCGCAAGCGCGCAACGCCCACCGCCCTCCCCACCTCTGCCGCACCCACGTCCTCCACGGCGTCCAGCTCCTCCGGCCGGACTCCGCGGCACCGCAAGCCCAAGTCCCGCGCGGCCGCCGCTGACCTCGCCTCGACCGCAGAGGACCTCTCCCTCACCTCTGCCGAGGTCGCCGCCCAGGCCGCCGCGCACCGCTCTGCGCTCGAAGCCGAGCTCGCCGCGCGGGAAGCGCGCCTCGTCCAGCTGCGGCGCGCGAGCCGCGAACTCGAGATGCAGCGGGCGTTGATGACTCGCGGGGCGAAGCAGCCCAAGTTGGAGAAGAACCCGGAGGAGAAGGGCAAGGGGGAGGAGGAGTGGTGGATGGCGGGGGTCAAGGGGGCACCCAAGGCGGGGAAGGACGACGGGGAGAGGTTGCTGCCCATGGCGGGCGAGGGAGTGACGACGGGCGCGAGGGTGTGGGTGCGTTGGCTCTTTCTCTCTTTTTCCTTTCTTCCAGGGATGTGACTGACCGCGTGTTTGTGCCTCCTGCGTTCGCAGAAGTGGAAGGCGCAGCGGAAGCGGTAGTTGGTGTCGTTTATTGGCGAGGTCCAGTCAACTGTGCGTATCTCGAGGCGGGTCAGTGCACTACGACGATTCTCGGACATGTCCTCCAGATGCGAGGAAGAGGCTAGAGTGGCGAGAAGAGCAAGATTCACCGTGCTGCACGTTCAAACGAGGCTCAAGGTCAACTTTCAAGGTAAGGTCAGGCCAGAGAGGAGAGGCTCGAGGGCTGTCTCGAACCGGCGCCAGCGGAGGTTGAGGCATTGCGAGGCGGTCTAGCGAACATTGATCGTCTGCATGCGCGGTACGCGAGGTTTCGTCACCCCCAGTGCCGGAGTCCGCTGAGCGAGCTGATCTCCCTCGAGCGAGGTGATGAGAAAGTGGACGCAGGCGGGAGCCATGAGGCGCTACGGCGCTCGGCGAGCGCTCCTGTACCTTTTGCGTAAGAGGTATGGCTGCTCGTGCTCGACCTTGCGGGCGACACGAGGAGGGTGTCCCGTTCAACCCCCACTCGGAGGTCGGGCCTTCAAGTTGTCCGTCACCTCATCCGCTCTGGCACCGAGCATCGCTGTCTCGTGCCTGTGACGTACCGAGATCAGGCTCAGAGCTCTCCTGGCCTCTTGTTTGGCTCGCTCCAGCGTCTTCTTCAGCCTCGCGCGCCCGCATCTCTCGCTGGCGGCCCTACCACGCCGACGCCTCTCGCGCTCGCCAACCGTGTCACCAGGCCAGGGCGGAAGCGAGGCACAACGGACGAGTGACCTCGACCAACTCGGGCCCAGGAGTATCGGCTCTAGCCGCCGGCAGCGGGGGACAAGTGAGGGCTCCCTTCTCTCGAAGGAGTCGAAGCCTGCTCACCCTTGATCCCTTCCCTCAGCGGCTTCCTGCCCAGTGGTGACATGGTCGGGTCAGCGACGACCGAGCGGCGGCCAGGCGAGGTCGGCGCCATCACGGTGCTCAAGTCTCAGCCGCGCGCCGACGAGGCACTCGATCTGCTGCGAAAGATTCACTCGCTCGTCAAACCCATCATGAAGAAGCACGGGTGGCACCTCCCCGTCCTGAGCGAGTTCTTCCCCAAGAACCCGGGCTTGCTCGGCATCAACATCGACGGCGGGGCCAAGATTTGCATCCGCCTTCGACCTGCAGACGACCCCTCGTCGTTCCTCCCGCTCGAAGAGTCGCTCATCGGCACGATGCTCCACGAGCTGACGCACAACGTGCGGGGCCCGCACGACGACGTCTTCTTCAAGCAGCTCGACGCCCTCCAGGACGAGTACGACGAGCTCCGCGCCAAGGGCTACTCCGGCGAGGGGTTCCTCGGAAGAGGCAACCGCGTCGGCGAGGGCGTCGCGCACGACACGGGTGTAAGCATCCGCGAGGCGCGTGAGAAGGCGCTGCGCAACTTTGAGGAGCGCGAGAGGGTCAGGAAGGTGCTCGGCAAGGGGGGCAGGCTTGGAGGAGCGACGCCCGAGACGCGCGGCAAGCGCATGGGCGACATCCTCGCCGAGGTGCGTTCTCCCTTCTCACACACACACCTACGGCCGGCCGATCCCTGATACTGGTGGCACGTCCAGGCCGCCGAGCGCCGCATGCGCGCCAAGAAGATGTGCGGAGGTGACGACGCGCACGACCACCCGTCCGGCTCGAAGAAGGCCAACTTGCCCGCGGACGTGCAAGAGGACATCGACCGCGCCGAGCGCGACAGTCGCACCGTCGTCCTTGACCTCACCGAGGAGGACAGCGACGACGACGAGATTGTCGTCGTGGGCCCAAGCAACGGCGCCCGGGTCAAGCCCGACCCCGACGCACACGCCGAGGAGGGGGCACGCTCGTCCTCACCAGAGCTCGAGGTCCTCCCAGCGAAAGCGAAGCGCAGTGCGCCTCCATCCTCTCTGCCGCCTGCCAAGCGTGGACCTCTCCGCCCTCGTTCACCCACCGCCCCGGCCTCCTCCGCCTTGCGAGCGGGCTTAAGTGCAGTCGGACACGGTGCCTCTGCCGCATCAACCTCCGCCCGACAGCGCACGAGCCCTCCCGCAGCTTCTGCCGCCGCTCCCGCTCGCGCAAACACAGCTGGCTGGACCTGCCCCCTGTGCACCTACGTCAACCTTTCTCCTCTCTCGCTCGCGTGCGAAGTCTGCCTCGCCGAGCGGCCGCCCTCGACTCTGCCGGTCGCACTTGCGCCTGCGCCTGACGGCTGGGCGTGCCACGCGTGCACGACGGTCAATGGACATGTGTTCTGGAGTTGCAAGGCGTGCGGGACGGTCAAGAGGAGCAGTGCGGTCGGGTGAGAGGGGAGAAAGGGGGAGAGGGAGCAGAGCTGGGAGGGTGGGCGGACGGAGCAGAGCTTCTCACGGTCTTGATCTCAGTGCCCTTTTGATGTTGTAGAGAGCCATCCGCTCTGTTCTACTCGCATTGCAGGCCGTGCCTTTCCTCGTTCCTGCCGCGGGCGACAGGTTGCGAGAAGCGAGACGAGGACTCGAGCACGGCGACTAGGCGGAAGGGGTGGGTAGGGTTGAGCATCCCGTCGGACGCGTCCTGTGCAATTCGGGACGTCAGGGGGAGGCGAAAGTATGGGAGTGAAGAGAGATCTGCATACCAGTTGCCGGCTGGACGGGCGGGGCCGGCCTCTCGTCGCCTGTGCTCACCCTCTGCGAATCGAGCGAGTCTGCGTTTCACTCAGTGAAGGTCAGCCGAGCAGAACGACAGAAACAGCGAAAGGAACACGCACCATACTCAGCTCGTTGCGCGACGAGCGTCATCCCGTCTCCCTCAATCCGCCTCCATGCTGTCCGCCTTGTCCTCGCCCGCAGGCTCCTCAACCACGATGAGCTTTGACCGAGTCACGGTCGGGCGCGCCGAGATGTCCATGAGGTGGGCCAAGGTGCCGCGCCCTTCGTCGTCCGTTGCGGCAGGCGCGCTCGCCGTCGCAGCCTCCGCGTCCTCTTGCCGCGCCCGTGCCGGTCCATCTGAGTTATCCTCCTCGTCACTGTCACTGTCGCTGCTGCTGCTCGAGCTGTCGTCGTCGTCGTCGTTGTCCGAGTCGTCGTCGCTCGAGTCTGTAATTTCCTCGAGCGCGACGGCCTCGTCGCCGAGGGGTGCGCCGTCTGCGGCGGAAGGGTCGAGTTGGGCGTTTGCGTCGCGGATTTGCGGAAGGAAGGCCTGTAGGCGGTTGAGGAGATCCGAGGGAGGAGGGGGGAGGACGAAGCGAGATGAGGGCGGCGGGAGGGTCGGAACTTCGAGGCGCTCGGTTGGCTGGGCGGGTTGCTTTGAGGGTGCCATGAGGGACTGAGTACAGGCCTCGCAGTTTGCGCGGGCGAGTGGATGCAGAGAGGTTGAGCGAGAGCATCTTCCCTCCGCCCGAGCTGGCTCGATCGAGGCCAGCTTGCCTTCCTCCAAGTCCATTGAGCGCGAGAACAAGCTACGCCGTATTCTCTTCGCTCGTCGTCGAGGCGCCCAGAAGCACTCGCTCGAGCTCCCCGCTCGCTCAGCTCGCTGCGCCCTCAGCTCGTCTGCCCCACCTCGTCCCGCCTCTCGGCGCCCGATTATCTCGCTCCCCGAAGCGACGACATGAGGTCGACCTCGGCTCCACCTAAAGATGCGGGAGCAGAACCACGCGCGCCCCAGGTCTCGCCGCCGTCGTCTCCTCGCCCTCGAACCCACTCGCGCACGTCGTCCGTCCGCCGCAAGCCCGTCTCGTACCTCGAAGGCGACGACGAAGTCGAGCGCATCTCGTCTCAAGGCACTGGTGCAGGGGCAGCCGAGTCCTGGCAGCTCGCCAGCACGTCCGGGCGCCGCACGCAAGGTGCGCTGCCTCTTCCCATTGTCGCGACGCTCGCACCGCTTTGTGCTCACGTCGCGCGCATCTGCAGACTCTGAACCGCCTTCGCCTGCACCCTCTTCCATGCTGCACGGCTTTCCTCCGCTCCTCGCACACGCGCAAGCCTCCGCCACGTCGTCGAGCTCTTACTCGAACGGAGCCTCACCCGCTGCGGCATCGTCCGCAGCCAAGCATTCGCTCGCACCGACGCCGAGCACGTCCTCTCTGCAACCACCATACGCCAACCTCTCGAACGCGAAAGCGAGCCCCGCAGCCGGCGACGACCCCTTCGCATCTCGACGCTCGCTCCGATCGCAAGGCAGTTCGGTCGGCGGCGAGAGCGTCTTTGGCACACCGCCCGTGGGCGTCGTTGGCAAGACGCGGCCACGAGAGGTGATACGGGTTGAGCGGGATTACTCGTCAGGCGAGGTGTGCCAGCTGTGGAGCGGCTGGATCTGGGAGCTCGAAGGCCGGGTGCGCTCTTCTCGCCTTCGCCCGTCCTCGAACACGCCTGACGTTCCGTCAACGTCCAGGTCTCGCCGACCGACTACCAGAACACGCTCAACGAGCTCAACGAAGTGCTCGCCTCGGCGCACGATCCGACAAAGTCGTTCATCGACAACTGCCTCGCCGTCTTGACCCTCTACCTGTCGTCGCTCCTCGTCTCGTCACACTACGAGCGTGTGCGTGCCTCTCGACGGCTCTTGACAGCCTGGCGACTGACCCTTCGTTGGTGGGTGCAGGAGATGCGACGGCTGCACTCTGTCCTGGCGCGCGCGAACAGCGACCTGTACAACCCCGTCGGGCTCAACCTCCTCTCGCCTTGCGAGAATGCGTTCCTCTTTGTGCGTCTCTCTCGCCTTTTCTTCTATGTCCCTCTTGGAGCACACGGACGGCGACCAGACATCGCCTGTGCTCGCGCGCGAGCCTGGTCACCCGTCGGTCCTGCGGCAAACTTCAAAGTCGATCTCGCTGACGGGACGTCTTCGTGTGGCGCTTGATGGCTGTGCAGCTCGAGATAGAGTATTACTGATCGGCGCTAGCTACGCTACGCTGGGGCTTGTTGCAAAGTGTGAAAGGGGCCCGCCCCCTCGAAACTTGTGAGCTGCGCAGTACTCGGCGGCCTGTACTGTACAACTGTGGGACCTATGCACCGCCGCGACGCCTGATTGGAGCAAGGACCTTCCTGCTGAGGGTGAGCGACACAGAGCGAGACACGTCTAAACGTCATGGCAAGGGCGGGGTGGGGACCGGGCAAAGAGTCCGGCAACAGGGCAGGTTCGGACAGTTTGAATTGCAGCCCGTGCCTCCGGGGCCTGGGCACAGCTGGAACTTCGCGCGCACACCTCTCCCGCGTTCGCACCACTCGCTCGGCTCGTCGACAGGATCCCTCGTCGGTTCCTCTCTGCCTTGACCAGCACACCTTTGCCTGCACAGGCCTCGAGCCCCCCCTCCCCCCCCCCACCCTCTCTCCCTCGCCGTCGACCAGGCTCTCTTTTCCGACGTCCGAACGAGGCTCGATCGTCCCCGTTCTTCTCGACCACGGTCGCTCCCCGCCCTTTCGCTCCTCGCCGGTTCGCCGCATCCTCTCGTCGCGCAGACGCCTGCGGTCTCCATGGCAGCCGGACCATCGAGCGCGCGCACCGCGAGCCCCTCTGAGGAGCCGACACCGTCCCCCGTGGACGGCCCCGGAGCGGGCCCGCTCGTCGTCGAACCCGGGCTCGATGCCGCGGAGGTGGGCACGAGCGCGCGCAAGACCGGCGCCAAGCGCCCGAGTGCAGGCGAGTTGAAGCTCGACAAGGACGGCAACCCTAAGAAGAAGCGCAAGCAGCTCGTGTGCGTCGCCCTTCCGGTGCCCGCTTCGCCCGCGAGGGAGCGGGGAGGGGGGCCAGTCGGCCGACCCCGTCCTCCTGGGCCGGCTTTTTCATATTCGTCGAGGAAACCGACTGACGCTCTCGTACTGTGCGACAGGGCGTGCGACTCGTGCCGACTGAGGCGCGTCAAGTGCGACAAGGCCGAACAGGCCGGCGGCGACTGCAGCGAGTGCGCTCGCAAGGCCATCCAGTGCGCTCTCTCCTCTCGTTCTTGACAGAGTGAACGCCAGCGAGCTCACAACGAGCGCGCAAACAGCTGCACAGACACTTACGTCAAGAACAAGCCCAAAGTGGTGCGCGGCGGCAAGCTCATCAACCAGGCCAAGTGCGTCAGTCGCCGCCTTCTCTTGTCGACGGTGTCGCCCTCGTTCCGAGTCTCACACGGCCCCTTGATGCGCCATTGCAGAGCTCTCTACGGCGACAATGGCCAGTCGCCTGGCCTCATGTCACCGCCTTCGCCCGTCAAGAACGAGTACGAGCTGCAGGAGGACCCGCGACGACTATCCGCCTCGACGTCGTCCGTCAACGCCACGTCTCCCTCCGCACGCCTCGCCTCGCTCTCCCTCAATCCCGACTTGGGTGACCGTGCGTTGCGGACGCGTCTCCGGCCTGACTTGCACGATACACAGCTCACCAGCCCCTCGTCATCTCGCAGACCTCGTCCGCACCTTCTTCGACATGTTCCAGCCGCAGTGCCCGCTCGTCGACACGATGCTTTTCCTCCAGGCCTGGGAGAACGCCGGGCGCGTCACAGAGAACCTCAGCCCGGCCAACGAGTGCCTCGCGCTCGTCATCCAGGCCTGGGCAGCTCGCCTCACGGACCACCCCGCCGCCATCGGCAGTGGCGCGCCGACGTTGCAGGACCTGCGCAACGGTGCCGGGCGGGACTTTACGGCGGTCGGGAACCGGAGGGAGGAGTTTGCGCGCGCGGCGATGGAGCGAGCGATGGCGGCTGTGGACCGGCGAGGAGCCCTGAGGATGAGCAGCGCGTCGTGTTGCGCCGCGTTGACGCTCCTCGAGTTCCTCATCACCTGTGCGCCTGCCCGTCCCCTCCTGCTCCCATCAACCCGTACGCTGAATGTTGACAGGCTTCAGTCGGCTTCCCAGGGGGCGACGCACAGCGGTCCAACACGACGGGGCGGTACCTCCTCGCGGCGGCGAGCGAGCACCTGCGCAACTTGCAGCTCGACCAGTGCGATGACCCAACTGAGCGGCCGCTGCGGCCTGAGCAGGCGTCGAACGGGACGCTCCTGTGGATGCTCTACACGCGCGACTCGCTGTCCTCCATGTTTGGCGGGCGCTTCTGCTCCTTGTCTGTCCCTCCCGTCTCCGCTCCAGTTGTCGACGTCCCCCTGACGTTCTTCGCTCGCCCACCAGGACGGACGACGACCTCACGGCCTTCTCGCCTCTGATGACGGGCAGCATCACGGCCGACGTGATCCCCTACATCACCTCGACCGACCCGCTCCTCCTCTCTGGCCTCGCCGTCGCGAGTATCTTCCGCTACCTCGTGTCGATCGTGCGCGACACCGTCACCCGCCTCACCAACCGTGCGCCGCCTCTCCTGGTTCTCCTCTCCTGTTCACGAAGAGGCGCGCTGACCTTCTGTGCCTGTGAACCCGCAGCAATCGCTCGCCGGCAGCGCATCTCGGAGCAGATGGTGCAGGAGCTGTGGGCCGCAATCGACGAGGGCGGCCGCTACGGCCAGATCTTCCGCAGCTCCGTCGAGCGCACGACCTTTGGCCCCAACGCACCCAACATCGACGTTTGGTGCGTCCTGCCGTACCACTCGACCCGCCGGAGCCTTCACTGACTCGACCCGACGACACGCAGGTTTCGCGACATCGTCGCGATGCGGTCGCAGCACCTGCTCGGCATCCACCTGTGCCTCGTCGACCGGCTGCGCGAGGAGGAGACCAAGGCGGCGACACAGCCTGCGGGAGAAGGCGACGCGGCGTACCTCGACGTCCTGCGCCGGCTCAAGCACCAGTCGGACGAGCGCTTCTTGAGGGCCGCGAGGGAGTACTGCGACCTGCTCGTGCGTCTCAGTCTTTCTCTCCCGTTCTGACTGTGAGACGGGCGAGCTGACCCCCGTTGACCCTCACGCAGCACCGCTACGGCGGGAACCTGCTCTTCTCCGCCACGGTGACGGTCGAGTACAGCTCGCACTTCCTCAACCAGCTCATCGACATGCCGGCGTGGGAGCAAGGCGGCCCGTCCGACTACTCGTGGAGCGTCAAGGTTGAGGAAGTGTCGCGATGCGTCGAAGTCGTCCAGCTCGCGGGCTGGTCCTGGGGCGGATTCGACGGCGTATGCGACCGCGCACGACAGGCGCTCTCGCAGCAGGGCGCGCAGCTGCACCACCAGCACCACCACCGTCCTCCGCCCGGCGCGCACCTCCCTCCGATCTCGACGTCGTACACGCCGGGTGGGCTCGTCGCCAACGCGCCCATCCCGCAGCAGCACGGCGGCGCGTCCGACTGGCCCTCAATGCACGTCCACGACGCCCCGCAGGGCCAGCAGCACCCGGGCATGTTCAACCACCACAAGCTCGGCGGCCCGCGCTCGTCGCGCCCGCCGTCCTTCTCCGCCTTCTCGCCCGTCAGCCCCGTCGGCGCTCCGCCGACGCCGCATAGCCTGCCGAGCGCCCACTCGGGCGGGACCCACTCGGCCCACATCTCTCCCGTCGTCAGCGGCAACGGCGGCGGCGGCGGCGGCGGCGGCGGCATGCTCGCTCCGCCACTGGCGATGCCCCAGGGGGCGGCGTACCTCCACTCGGGCCTGCACAGCGCGAGCTCCGACCTCCGCCGGAGGACGTTGCCGCCAATCTCGACATACCGCCTCTCGCCGGTCGACGGACCCTCGTCGGCCTCGCATTCGCACTTCCCTCCCCCCTCCAGTGGGCACTGAGCTCTTCGTGCACATTCACACACGCACGCGCGAACCTCATCGTCGACGAGGGCGCGGGCTGGCCCCTCCCCTCGCTTGTATCATATCCTGCGTCGCAACTTCCCTCTCCCAAGCCCCGCTTGTTGTCGCTGCATCGCATCCCACCTACACTCTTTCTCTCTCCCTCCTCTTCGCGGCCCTTTGACAGGGCCCAGGCAACACAGACACGCTACGCCCAACTCTCGCGAAGGCCTCGCGAGAAGCAGAGAGGTGAGAGATGCGGAAGATGCTGCCATTGCTTGCTTGCAAGAGAGGGAGGGCGCAGAGGAAAGAGGCCCCTATCAACACTGGATCGTCGTCCCGGCGCCCCGCCCCGACCGCGCTAGTCGCTGTCAGAGTCCGAGTCGCTGCTCGACTCACTCTCCGAGTCCGTCTCCGAGTCCGTCTCGCTCTCGTCGTCCGACCCCTCGTCGTCGTCGTCGCGCCGCTTGACCGGCTGCCCCTTCATGAGCGCCATCTGCCCCGCGAGCGAGTCCTCGTCCGGCTCCGAAATGTCGTCCTCGTCGTCCTCTGCGCCCTCGTCGTCGTCGTCGCGCGGCGGCTCGACCTTCATGCGCATGTCCTTCTGTGCCCCGGTCCCGACGAACGAGTCGCTCGCGACGTAGACCTGGAACGTGTACAGTCCAGGGCCGGGCGGCGCCTGGAACGACATGCGCACGGTGCGCGTCGCCGTCGAGCCCATGTCGGTGAAGCGGTACGGCGCGACAAAGACCCGGTTGAGCTTGTGGTCGCCGACAAAGATGTGCCACGCTGGCTTGCGGTTCTGTGGGAAGCGCACGCGCAAATCAGCCAGCGGCTCCCGTTCGTGACCGAGAGAGAGAGACGAGAGCGCGAGACGCACTTTGGGGAAGTGGGGCGCATGGGCGAGCGGAGTCGGGACGACGCCCTCGTCCTTCTTGCTCCTGCGGCCAATGAGCTCGTCGACCGACTGCTCATCGCCCTCATCGGCCGTGTCGTGCGTGATGCTGACAACCTCGGGCGTCGTGCGCTTCGTGCCGGGCGGTGCGAGGCGCAGCTTGAGCGTGAACGACACGATGGCGCCCGGGGTAACGATCTTTTCGCCAGCGACTGTGGCACGCGGTACAAGCTCGCAAGTCAGCACATTGTGCTCCATGTTGAGAACATGAGAACGCGTATGCGCACCTTCGAACTTGGCGCCGACAACGTCCACAACGGGCCAGCTCCTCGCCACATCGTGCGCGTCCTTCTTGTCGCCTTCGGGCAGGCCGTCCAGGATCTTGTCGACCTGGGCGCGCTCGAGCTCGCCAAACTGCTGCACCGTCTCGACGCCATGCTTCTTGGCCTGAGCGGCGAGTTCGGGCGTCAAGTGCGGCAGCTGGAGGAGCGGCGACGACGACGGGTGGACGGCCTGGAGGAGGAACTGCTGCAGGTGGAGGACCGTGATGTAGGTCGAGAGCCAGTTGTGTGCGAGAGCGATGGACGCGAGGCCGGAGCACAGCGGGAGCGCGATCGAGGCCGTAAGGTACTTCTCTGCGACGCGGGCCGCACGAGGAACAGGTCAGCACGGGTCGCTCGAGAAGCAGAGGGGTGAGAGTAGCCGCGCACCCTTGAGCAAGCTGGCGTCCTTGACGGGCAGGCGGAGGAGGTACGCCGCAATCATGACGCGCGCGCGCTTCTTGGCCGGGGTCCACGTCGCGTAGCCCTCCCAGCCAGCCTTGCCGTCAACACCCTCGCGCACAGTCGACACGAGGCGCGCATACTCGTCGACGGCCGCCTTGCTGGGCGACTTGCGAAGCTTGACGAGGCGAGGGTCGACGGCGAACTCGTCCGACGAGGCGAGGACGTCGAGCATCCGCGGGAAGGTCGTCTCCTCCTTGAGCGCGTGGAAGTACTTGGCGGCGGACGAGTTGAGGACGCCGTCCTTGGTGAGCTTGCGCGTGCCGTACCACCAGCGACCCTGCGAGACTCGAGCGAGGTCGTCAGCAACCTGGGCCCCACGCGGCCACGAGCGGCGAGAGACGCACGACGAGGACGGGGAGGACGACTCCGAGCAGGAGGGCGTAGGCGCCAATGACGAGGGGCGAGTTCTTGCTCTCGACGATCCACGCCGGGAGGGCGATGCCCGCGCTGAACTCTTGCTTGCCGTCCGGGTGGCCGTACAGCTCGTAGTTGCGGCGGCTCACGTCGTCCGTCAAGCTGTAGGTGAGCGAGGGTCTCTGGGTCAGTGTGCGGGCTGCACGGAGAGGGAAAAGAGAGGGGGCGAACGCTTTGTAGGCTTTCGTGAGCTCGACAAAGTGGCTGTCGGCCTCCTCCTTGGTCTGGTTGTCGGCCAGCGTGAGCTTGTCCGGGTGACTGAGTGGGTGTGCAGAATAGTCAGGGAATGCGCATAAGAGTGCCAGGGGCGGCATTGAACGCACAACTTGAGCGACATCTTGCGGTAGTGCTTCTTGATCTGCTTCTCAGTCGCGCCCTGCGAGTCCGCCGTCGCGTCAGCCTCTGTCCAACGGTGGTAGGCGCTGGCTTGAAGACATACCGCCGAGACTCCGAGGATGGCAAAGGGGTCAAAGGACACGCCCTCGCCCTCGATCCTCAGTGCCCGCTGGACAACGACGGCCAGGGCAAGCCAGCCCAGCGCGAGCAGGAAGTGCCTGTTGAAGATGCTCCGTCAGCTCCACAATCACCACGTCCCTCCCAGGGCGTCCTTGGAGGAGCTGGCGCACCTGATGCCGACGGCACCCTTCGCGCCTCCAGCACGCCTCGCCTCTGCCGTCTTGCGGTTCCATGCCTGACAGGGGGTCTTGACACGTGCGGCTGCGCGTTCTGCGCCTCCGAACAAGGTCGAGTAGGTGAAGGGGAGGAGGACGAGGAGGAGCACCGTCAGGAGGAAGAAGTAGGACTGCGAAACGACGTCAGGGAGGGTCAGTGGAGCGTGGTGGAAGTGTGGCGTGATCAAGTACGTACCTGGCCACTCGTGTCGTAGGTATAGCCGGCCATCCTGGGGGGGGNNNNGGGGTGGACGGGGCACGGGCGAGGAGGGGAGACACGGCGCGCGCTCCGGAGGGGAAGCCGGCCGCGGCGGGGGGGTCGCAGTCTCTCGACCTCGTCCAAGGGCGCTGAGGGCTGCTTGGGAGGCGTTCTGTCAGGTTCACACACCCGCTCTGGCGGCGCAATCGCGAAAAGCGGGCGAGGTGCAGTGTCCTCCTCGCTCGGGCCCGCGCCCGGCCGTCAAGCTGTCTCGTCAAACGGCGCAGCATCGGGTGCGAATAACGGCGGCGTGGGATTGTCAAGCAACACAAAGAGGGTGAAAGAAGGTCGGGAATGTACACAGGCGGAAGGACGGACGAACGAGCCGAGGGCGCTTCGAGGAGTACTCACCCCTGGGCCTCCAGCCCCGCGCGCTCTACCCTGTCCTCGAGTGCCTCGCCGGGCCTGCCCGCCCACTCATGCAGCGCAATGCTCCCCTCGACGCTGCCCCTGTCCTCCCACGCCGTGCTCATCAACTGCGGGGCGTACGGCGCCCAGCTCACGTCGCGCACGACGGGCGGCGAGTACCCGTTGCGGGCCTTGCGCGGGTGCGTCCGCAGGCGCAGGTCCGACGGGTCGTTGTACGCGCCTGACGCGCGGTCGATCAGGGGGTGCGAGTGTGCGCGGTCGAGGATTTGGACGACGCGGCCGTCGAGAGAGTAGATGTGGATCCGACCGTCGGACGAGCCCGTGTAGACGTAGCGCTGGCCCGTCGTCGCGATCGGCGAGAAGTGGCACCGGATGAGGGTCCGCAGGACGGCGTGGCCACGGTAGGTCATGACCGAGACATCGTGCTGCGTCGGCAGAGGTCAGGGAGGGTCAGCGCACCACCATCACGAGGGGTAAGCTCAAGAGAGCGCGCGCGCCAGACGTACAGGGTGCTTGACGAAGCGCGGCTTGGCGTACTGACCGTAGCGGTAGTCGTAGTCGTGGATTGAGAAGTTCTTGCGGTCGAGCCGCAGCCGCTCAAAGTCGTGCTCGCCCATCATCATCCGGAGGCTGTTCGAGCGAAGCGTGACCATCGTCAATCAGCAGCGAAAACGATGAGACAGAGGAGGGGAGAACCCTGACGCACTCCCACAGCTTCATCCCCTGGTCCTTGCCATTGGAGAGGATGTACCTCCCGTCGCCCTTGACACTGACGAACGTCACGCCCTCCGTATGCCCGACGCACACCCCGCTCGGCCTCTCGCCGTCCAGGCTGCGCCTGTCCCACACCTTGACAAAGCAGTCGTCGCTCCCCGACACGAGCAAGTTGGAGTCGCTCGCGCTCGCGAACGCGACGGCGTTGGTGTCGTCCTGGTGCGCGCGCACTCGGAGCGTCGTGCGCTGCGCCTCGACGTCGTACACGAGGACGAGGCCCGACCGCGCGCCGGCGACGACTTCGCGCGCGTCGTGCGAGAAGCGGACGGACCAGATCTGTTGCCGCGTGACCTTGGGTTCGATCAGGATGATGTTGTGCGAGGGAGAGGCAAGGGACAGAGAGAGAGAGACGACGACGCACGCCAAAGCCGTAGTGCGCACCCGCCGCAAAGTCGAGCGTGTGCTGCTCCTGGTCGGCCTCCCACTCGCCGCCGTACCCAGTCCGCACCATGTGGACCCTCGGCGTGATGCTCGAGTAGATGAGCCACTGCGAGTCGTCGCTCAGCTCGGCGTCCGTCAGGGTCCAGCTGCAGTTGGCCGCCGAGCCCTGGGCAATCTTCTGCACCTTGAGCGACGTGCGGTGCGACCAGAACCGGCCGAGCGAACGTGCCCCCGGCTCCGCCTGGTCCGTAATCGACTTGGCCCCGGCCCGAGGCGCCGTCGCAGTGTCGTAGACGTATACGCGGTAGTCCTTGCACGCGGCGTAGAAGAAACGCCCGTCGGCGGAGTACTGGCCGCTGTAGACCGGGTCCGTGAACTGGGCGACCTCGACGCCGGCCGAGTTGGGCACCGTGAGGTCGCCCAGCGTGTCCCTCAACGGGCGCCGAAAGTCGAGCTCGCGCGTGCGGAGGTGGTCCGGGATCGAGGTCGAGTAGGTCCAGTGGCGGCGTTTGCTCGTGTCGTACTTGGGCTGGCGGAGGGGACCGAACGCGCCGCCGCGCTCGAGCCTCATGCCGTTCTCTTGCGGCTCTGTGATGAGCGGGTAGTACTGCTTGGTGCGCGAGCGCGTCCTGCGCACGGGCCTCGGAAAGCGTCAGCCGTCACTGCGGTGACCGTTGTCGGCCCTTCGCGGCTGTCGCAGTACGGGAGAGGGGAGAAGGTGGCGCACCCGTACTCCTCGTCATCGCCGTCGCCCATCATGCCACCGTCCTCGTCGTCTTCCTCCTCGTCGTCGTCGAAGAGCGCTGCCGCGCCGCCGCGTCGCCCGAGCGAGCGGAGTAGCATGTTGCGGATGGCGCCGAGCGAGACGCCCGTCCCGATGAGGTCGTTGGCCCTGAGCGGTCGCTGGTTGCCGTTGTCTTCGATGAGCACCACTGATCTCGTCAGCGGGTTGATGCCGATGCGTAGCTGCGGGCGATTGTCGCCTCCTGCAGCCGGCTCCTCGCCCCCCTCCTCGTCCTCGCCCGCGTCCTGGTCCTCGTCATCACCGTCGTCGTCGACCAGCAATGCGTCGTCGTCGTCGTCGTCGAGCGCGGATTCGAAGTCGGGGTCCGGGTCGGATTCGCTCATAGCGGCGATGCCTTCGAGGTGGGCGAGGTCGCCCGAGTTGAAGCTGGCGTCCGAGTCGTCTGCGGATTCGCTCGGTGAGGGAGCGAACGCGCCCGGGATCGACATTGCCCTGCTGTGAGAGAGGCGAGAGCGAGTGAGGGCGACCAAGAGTGGAGGCGACGACTCACGGCCGAGGTGGGGAGAGACGGGCAGCGGTCACCGCAGGCTACAGGGGGCGCGAGTTGCTCAATCAGACTGTGATGCACTACTCGTAACTGGCAGACCACCGCTTCCTTCAGCCCGAGCGGCGAGACAAAGTCGGACCTCTCACGCTCATCCGCCGCCGGTCGCAAGCAACCTCCTCCGCCTCCCTCTGCAACCCCTTGCTCGCCTCGTTCAGAGTGCAGCCGAGTCACAGCGGATTCAGAGCTTCGGGGCCTCACCCACTCAGGCTCGGGCTCGCACCACTTCTCCGGCTCGCGGCGCCCCGATGAACGGCGCCCAAGACGCCGACTACCGTCCCTGGTCGCACCTCGCGTCCCAGGCAGCTCTCGGCGGTGGACGCGTAGACGCTGCATTCCTGACAGAGCCTGGGCCTTACGAAGGTGCGCCTTCGACCCTATCTTGAGCGAGCGAGCGAGCGAGCCATGACCGGCGCTCACCCTCACCTCGCCGGCTAACGCCTCGACCTCGCGCAGACTTTGAGTATTCGACCGGGGTCGACTTCTCTTCCTTCAGTGCACCCACAGCAGGGACCAGCGCCGGCCACCTCACTCGCCCCTTCTCGCCCTTTCACGCCAACCTCCCCTCGTCCTTCGCCTCGCCTCTCGGGTCTCACTCCCGCGTACCCGTCTCCGCCTCGTCCACCGCCGCCCTCCCTCCTCCACCCTCAGCATTATCCGCCGGCGGCGTACCCGAGCCCGGCCCCCTCTTCGACAGCGCCGAGTCGGCCCTCTTCTCGTCGTTCCTCACGACACTCGACGTCGACCCGGGCTTCCTCTTCAACCCCGTCCTCCCTCCGGGCATGCCCAGCCCACCCAGCACAGCCACTGCGCCGTACGGCAGCGGCGACGACAGGCGCGAGCGCGACTCGCTCGGGCGGGACGTGGGCGGCATGACGCTGCGCGGCGCCGGCGCCGCTTCGAGCAGCACAGCCAGCACGCCCCGCAGCGCAGGCACCGCCTCGTCGTCCTTTGCGCCTCTTCCACGGCCCCTGCACGCACCCGCAGCCGCCCTCCCGCCTCTGCCTCCCGCGACTCTGACGGCCGGCCCGCCCCCGCCGCCACTGTCCCTCCGCGCCGCGAGCCCGGCGCGCGCGGCCCTCCTCAGTGACGAGGACGAGCTGCCGTACGCTTCGCACGGGCGCGCGCGCGGGGTGCGCCACGGCAAGCTTCAGAACGAGGAGGAGGTAGACGAGGAGGACGAGGAGGACGAGCCGGCGGCGGCGAAGGACTCGGATCCCGACTTTGAGCCGACGACGCGCGGGGGACCAGCGGTCGGTGCGAGTGCGGCTATGGGCGCGCGGCGCAGGGCGAGGGGGTCGGGCGCGGGGGCCGGGGCGACGGCCGCGCGAGGGAGGGGGAAGAAGGCGCGCGTGGCCGAGTCTGCGGACGGGGCCGAGGGCGGGGACGTCGAGATGCGCCCGCCTGAGGAGGCTGCTGCGTCGGGGCGCGGCGGCGCACGGGCGAAGCGCGGCGGAGCGGGGGCGCGACGCGGCGCGGGAGGAGCGAGGGCGTCCCTGAGCCGGGTGCCACCGGGTGAAGGGCCCGACTACGCCGCACTCGAGGGTGGCGGCGGCAGTGCCTCTGCGGCGTCTCCCCCGCCTCCTCCCACGCCGTCTTCATCGTCCGCGGCCGCGGGCGGCGCCCGAGCGCCGACGCTCAGCGAGTCGCAGAAGAGGAGCAACCACATCCTCTCGGAGCAGAAGCGGCGCAACGCCATCCGCGTCGGCTTCAAGGACCTCGTCGGCCTGCTCGTCGCGGGCGAGGGCGCGAGCGGGGTCGTCCTCGGCGGTGGGGCTGGCGGCGGTGGCGTTGCGGGCGGGGACGATGAGGACGACGAGGCCGGAGGAGGAGGCAAGCCCGGGGCCAAGAAGCGCAAGGGCAAGGGGAGCGGGCGCGGCAGGGGGAGGAGGGGCGACGTGTCGACCAACGCGAGCAAGAGCGTCGTCCTGACCCAGGCGGCGAGCTACATCCTGTGGCTCGAGCGCGGCAACGCTGCCCTCGAACGCGAGGTGGCACGCGTCGAGGGCCTCTTGCGCGACGCACGCGTTGATGCGTGAGCTAGTCGGGTGGTCTTGTTCTCTTCCCTCTGCCAGGCCCTTTATGCCGGTCGTGTGCCTGTACCTTTTCCTCTCGTCACGACCGTGTCCCGTGTCGACAGATGTCTCCTCGCGTTGCAGTGCCTTGCCCTCTTTGTTGTGTACTGTCGCCCGTCCCGCGCAATCGAGTGTGCTCGTTCCTTGCCTCGCGGTCGGCGCGGGTAGTTCCGAGAGGAAGGCTGAGCAAACCGAGGGGCGTAGGAGTCGCTGGAGGTGCGCCTCGCAAGAGCTCGCGCCTGCGGTCCGAGGTAGACGCAGACGTAGATGCCGCCTGAGCGAGAGGTTTGCAGCGGCGTGCAGGGGGACCGAAGGGGGAGAACGCGCAGGCGCAGAGGGAGCGGCAGAGGGAGAGGGAGGGGTGGGGGGCAGAGGAGATGCGGAGAAGGGCGCACGCCCTGAAGAGCTGTCGGTGCGCGAGCTGCAGTTGTTCTGACTGTAGACTGCATAGCGAAGATGGAACTTCCGCAAGCAGCGCACGAACGCATGTCGAGGTTGGCTGGGGTGAGCAGCGAGAGCGGGCCCAACGCGGGCGCGTGGCGACGCAAAGCTGCGTGGCTGAATGCCCGGCCTGACCGGTGCAAGCAAGGTACGCGCCTCTCACACTAGACGCCGTTCGAGACGGCAGAGAAAAAGGCGAGCGGGGAAACGAGTCGAGAGGGTCAACCCCAATGCGTGTCGTCGAGGAGAGCAAGGCGAGGACAGCTCGGATGGACATGGGACAAGCTCAAGGGTCCTGATCAGAGTCCAGCATGGCAGTGCGAGTACACCTGGAGCAGCAGGCGTGAGGAGAGGAGAGCGAGCCACATCGACAACGAGAGAGATGCGCGCTCGCCGCCAGAGACAACCCTCGCCTCGTCCCTTCTGCACCCCGCACCGGTGAGCTTGCAGAGCCCAGTAGTTGCATCCGCCCAACACGACTGACAGGGACCCACCTACGCAGCGGCCTCTCTTCCCCATCCCCTCTCTCTTTCCCTCCGAGATCCCCAACCATGGTCCGCAACCTGCTCGCCCAGCGCGCCCGCGCCCTCGCCCGCACCTACGCGGTCCGCCGTGAGTCTCCCTGCATCCCAGTCGAGACACCTGCTCTTCAATTCAAGAGCACGCGCACCTCGCGAGCCCCGAGCTGACGACGACGCTCACACCGCAACCCCGTCCCACCACCACTCCTCGCCTCCCCTTCACTCGCTCATGCTCCCTCTGCAGAGTTCCATGCCACGCCCGCTCCGTTTGCCCTCCAGAAGTTCCTCTTCCCCGCCATGTACGTCCCCCCTTCTGTCGGTCCCGCTCAACCACCTCACCTCGAGATCGCGCCAAGCTGATCCTCTGCTGTACCCGCGCGCTACCAGGTCGCCGACCATGACTGAGGGCGGCATCGCCCAGTGGAAGGTCAAGGAGGGTGACTCGTTCGCCCCGGGTGACGTCCTCCTCGAGATCGTGCGTTTCCCAGTCCGCGCGCCCCCGGTCCCGCCTCGGAAGCGCGCCGCAACCCGCTCACCGTGCTTCTAACCCCGACTCGCAGGAGACGGACAAGGCGACCATGGACGTCGAGGCCCAGGACGAGGGTGTCCTCGGCAAGATCCTTGTGCGTTCCCCAGTCCACCCCGCCTCGAGCGGGAAGATCTCGCGCTCACCGTCGCTTTCGCTCCCATGACAGGTTGGCGACGGTGCCAAGGCGGTCCAGGTCGGCTCCCCCGTTGCCGTCATTGGCGAGGAGGGCGACGACTTTTCCGAGAAGGAGATCCAGTCGGTGCTCAAGGAGGACGTGAGCACGTCCGACGCCGACGTTGCGCAGCCCAAGGAGGAGACCAAGTCGGACAAGCCCGAGGCCAAGAAGGACGACGCCGAGCCCAAGAAGAGCGAGGACAAGCCCGCGCCCAAGAAGGACTCGCCCAAGAAGGAGTCGTCGCTCGAGCTCTCGGCCGACCGCCCCGTCATCCTCGCGACCCCGATGGCCAAGCGCCTCGCGCTCGAGCAGGGCGTCCCGCTCGCCCAGGTCAAGGGCACCGGCCCCGAGGGCCGCATCCTCAAGGAGGACGTCGAGAAGTTTGCGTCGCAGAAGCCGGCCGCCGCGTCGTCGGCTGTCCCCTCGGGCCCGGCCGCCGCCGCCAAGGCGTCGCCCGCCGCGGGTGCCGGTGCGGGCTACGTCGACACGCCCGTGTCCAACATGCGCCGCGTCATTGCGCAGCGCCTCACCGAGTCCAAGACCAACACGCCGCACTACTACCTCACGGTCGAGGTCAACATGGACCGCGTCAACAAGCTGCGCGAGGCGTTCAACGCGGCGGCCAAGGCGGCCGACTCGGCGGGTGCGACCAAGGACGGTGTCAAGGCGGGTGTCAAGCTGTCGGTCAACGACTTCATCGTCAAGGCGTCGGCGCTCGCGCTCCAGGACGTGCCCGAGGCCAACTCTGGCTGGCACGGCGACTTTATCCGGCAGTACGAGACGCAGGACGTGTGCGTCGCTGTCGCGACCCCGAACGGCCTCATCACGCCGATCGTCGCCGACGCGGGCCGCAAGGGCCTCGCCACCATCTCGGCCCAGGCCAAGCAGCTCGCGGCCAAGGCTCGCGACGGCAAGCTCAAGCCCGAGGAGTACCAGGGCGGCTCGTTCACCATCTCGAACCTGGGCATGATGGGCGTCGACTCGTTCACTGCCATCATCAACCCGCCCCAGTCGTGCATCCTCGCCATCGGCGGCACCGACAAGAAGCTCGTGCTCGACCCGTCGAGCGACAAGGGCTTCAAGGAGGTCAGCGTCATGAAGGCGACCCTGTCGTGCGACCACCGCGTCGTCGACGGTGCTGTCGGCGCGAGGTGGCTCAAGGCGTTCAAGTCGTACCTCGAGGTGCGTCGGCCCTCGCGTTCTTCTGTCTTCCCGCTGCCCTCACTGACACTCGCTCACCCGCGCTCACAGTCGCCCCTCTCCTTCATGCTGTAGGCAGCCCCCCCTCTTCTCTTTCGCTCCCTCTTCTCTTCTCGCACGTTTTCGTTCTTGTTTCCCTCTCCGTGTGTCCCCACTCCTCGCGGTCGTCGTTGGGCCCCTCCTCTCCTCTCTCTCTCTCTCTCTTCTCTCTCTTGGTTTCAAAAGGATCACCCCCCTCGCGCGGCCCCTTCTCTCTCTCTCTGCTGATCTTAGACGTCTCCACTCGCTCGCGCCTCGTGCCCCTCGTCCGTCCGTCCGTCCGCGCGAGAAAAGGG
>SOZI01000170.1:0-40089 GCA_006352295.1 Rhodotorula diobovata | reverse complement strand
TTCGAGTGGCAGGTGCGTCTTCTCTCTCGAGTCGCCTCTCGTCGAGACCGAGTCACTGACGGGCTGCCCTCGCTCTATGCAGAAGAGGGCCCGTGCATGTTGAGAAGGAGCACATGAGGGGTTTGTCTAGCCACCCCCCCCACACCACCCACCTTTTTGTAGTCTCCGGTGAAGGCCGGAGATCGACCACCACGCCCTTGTGCGGAGGAGGTCAACGTTTGCAACGCAGAAATCGGGAGCGTTTTTTTTTTTGCGGGCAGGGACCGTCCGCGCCGGAGGTGCTGCACGTCCGCGGAGGAGGGACAGGAGACGGCGAGTGGAGCGGGTCGAGCGTGGGTCGCTCGAAGCGAGGAGCTGAGGGAGCGCAAAAGGCAGAGTCTGGAGAGTGCAGAGGCGGAGGCAGGGTAGGAGCAGGAGCCAGCATCCGCGGATGATCGAGTCCCCGTCGTCGTCGACGAGGCGAACCGATGAAGCGCTCCTCCTCCTCCTTGCCTCGTCACCCGTCCAGGGACCCGAAGCCATGGCGTCCCCACAGCCCACTCCAGAACTCACGTCCCTCCTGGGCCCTCTCGCCGCGGGCCCCTCTGCCCTGTCGCCCATGCGCGTCTTTGCGGCCCTCCTGGTGTGCCTCGCACTCCTCCTCCTCACGCCCCGGCGCACCCTCCACCCGGTAGCCCTCAGGGCAAAGCGCACGGGGGCGCGCACCCTCCTCCTCGTGGGCCCACTCGCGAGCGGCAAGACGGCCCTCTTCTCAAAGGTGCGTACCACCCACCCTTCTGGCTCCCCCACTCGCTCGCTCGCCTGCATGCACGCACGCACGCTGACCTCGGATCCACCCACTCGCCAGCTCGTCTACGGCCATGCTCCGCAGACGCACACGTCCATGAAGGAGAACGAGGCCGTCGTCAAGGCAAAGTGGGGTCACGCGGGGGACGACAAGGGCGACAACGAGGTCGAGGGCGAACGAGTGCGTGCAGCCGGCCCTGTCCAGCTTGAGGAACGTACTGCAAATCGATCCCGCACTGACAAAACGATCTGCGCGGCCTCGCACGCAAAGCCCGCCGCCCAACCCCTCGCGACCCCACTGCACCTCGTCGACCTCCCCGGCCACGCGCGCCTGCGCACCCGCGCCCTCGCGCAGTACCTCCCCGCGGCAGACGGCGTCGTCTTTGCCGTCGATGGACAGTCGGGCCTCACGGGCAAGAATGTGCGCGACGCGGGAGAGTGAGTTGGCGGACCGGTTCTCGCTCGTTTGTCGCTGGCTGCGGTGCGGTGCGGCTGGAGGGGACGCTGCAGTGCAGCCTTGTCATCGACCTCACTCACGATGTTGACTCCGCACGCAGGCACTTCCACATCCTCCTCTCTCTCCTGTCCCTCCTCTCCTCCTCTTCCAAGCCCGCACCCCCCGTCCTCATCCTCCTCACCAAAGCCGACCTCCTGCCCTCCTCCTCCTCGTCGTCCACCTCCCCCCAACTGAGCATCGACCGCGCCAAGCAGCTCCTCCTGCGCGAGCTCGAGCGCCGGCGCCTCGCCGCGAGTGGCGCCGGGTCCGCCTCGTCCTCCTCGCGCGGCGCGAACGGCGCGGGAGGCGCGCCCCCTCTCAGCGCGGGAGCGCGCCTCGACGGCCTCGAGGCGATCCCCTCGTCCTCCGCCTCCTCCGGGTCCGGCTCGTCCGCCTCCGCGGGGCTCCTCTCCTCGCTCCTCTCCACACTCGGCCTCTCCTCCTCCTCGCGCAGCAGCAGCAGCGCCTCTCTCAACCCGAGCGGCGCCTCCTCCTCCGCAGCGGGCCTCCCCTCGGACGAGTCCGAAGTCCTCGCCCAGGCAGCCGACGACGTCTGGGCGTTTGACGGCCCGGCGACGTGGGAAAAGGTGCAGCGCGCGGTCGGGGTCGAGCTCTGCTGGGCGGTCGCGAGCGTGCGGGGAGGGGAGAAGGCGAGGGGCGTCGGGGAGGTGTGGGAGTGGGTGGAGGGGTTGTGAGGGTTTTGGGTTTTGGGGAGGGAGGAAACGCACAGCGTTGGCTCGTTCTCTCTCTGTGCGCGGCACACGCACGGCGGCGCTTCGTGATGCACGAGAGGGGCTCGTTTCGGGAATTTGGGAGCGTGGTCATGACAAGGACGTTCCCGAGAGAGCGAGCGCAGGGAGGGAAACCGGAGAGGACCGTGATAGGGGAGAGAGAGGGGGCGGCGGGAAGGGGAAGCATGCGGAGCACGACAGGGAAGGACGGGAGGGGGCAAGATGCAGATGCGGCGAGAAAGACGAAAAAAAACGGGAGGCACAGGGCCCGGGAGGGAACGGAGGGAGAGGTGGGGAGGGAGCGAGGTCATCACCGCGCGTTGCCGTACTTGGTCTGGTAGTCCTTCTCTCGCCGGAAGAGGAGCTGGTCGCGTGGGCGGGCGGAGACGGGGGCGTGAGTGATGCGTGGGCGAGACCGACCGTTGGGAAGGTCCACGGCGCGCGAGGGAAGGGCGGAGGAGGGAAGGGGAGGAGGGGGAGAGAGGGGACTCACGACGTGCGGCTCTGGTGCATGGACTTCGTAGTGCTCCCACCCCAGCGATTGAGTCTGTGCGGCGGGACGCAAGGGAGCTCGCAAGGGTCAGCGTCCGCTCGTCCCGCGTGCATTGCGAGAGGGAGCCGAGCCGAGCGCGGCGTCAGGGGCGAGAGCGACGCACGATGCCGATTCCTCGCCACTCGTCTTCGGTCAGGAGGCGCATGACGTTGGTGTCGGGTTGGAAGTACTGGCGTGGGGCGAGGGACGGGAGCGGGGTCAGCTGGGACGCTCGTTGAGGGAGGCGGAAGAGAGGGCGAGGTCAAGGTACCTCTTTAGGGACTGGAAGGGCGCCGCGCGAGTCAAGAGGTCAGCGTAGTTGCGGTAAAAGGGCGACAGAGCGATTCTATGGCGCGGAAGCGCGAGCTGGGCAAAGCAAGGGAAGCGGGGGGGAAGGAGCCGCCGCGAGCCGAGCCCTGTTGCGACGGCGACTCGAGGGAGCGGGTGGGGACGACTCACTGAGTTTGAGCATCTGGCGTGGGAGGAGGACATGCCTGTGATTCGAGTCCAGGGAGTCGTTAGTTGAGAGGAGCGAGGGGCGAGTCCAAACAAGTCGAGGAGGGGCGGGGACGCGCCTGTACTCGTAAAAGTCGTCCGAGTAGCGGTCCGAGTAGTGGATGCGGTCGACGAGGTCCTGGTCTGTGGTTGTGGCGGGTCGTGCGGTGGTAAGGCGTCAGTGAGGGGTGGTTGTGGAGAGCGAGGCGAGGAGGAGGAGGAGGAGGAGGAGGAGGAGGAGATGAGAGGGAGGAGAGGGAGGAGAGGGACAGAGGGGGATGCTTACAGTCTGCGTCGTGGTTGGGCATGGCGGAGTCGAGAGACTAGGCTGGGTATCGCCTGACCACGCTGAGAGAGTCAGAAGGGCGAGCAAGAAGGCGGCGGGGGAGCCGGCAGGTCGCGAGTCGCGACGCGTCCGAGTCGCTCGCCGGCCTCTCGCTCGTCGCGTCGCTGTGTGCTCCCTTGACCCACACTCAGTCACTCGAGCAATGTTTGACATGTGCGCACACCCGTCCCTCTCCCTCACCCGCTTCACCCTCCCCACCGCCCCTTGACCTCTTCGCGATCGCCGCCTCTCCCTGACCTCACCTTTCCTCCTCTCGTCCCCTGTGCAGCGCCGCCTTCCGCAAAGGCCAGGCAAAGCAAATCGGTCAGCCTCTTGCCCCTCCTCTCTTCGGCGCTGACCACTCACACCCCACCCCACCCACGCAGCCGACCTCGTCGGCGATGCTGCCGACACGGCCGCCAGCCTCGTCCCCGCCGCCGCCCCAAAGCCCAAACCCTCAAAGGTGGCCCCAAAAGCCTCGTCGTCGCACAAGAAGAAGGCCGCGCCCGCCAAGCGCAAGGCAGACGACGCAGACCTCGCACCGTCGACCGACCTGCGCAGGAGCAGCCGTCGCAACCCGGCGCGCGGAGCCAAACTCGTCGAGGACGCAGAGGCCCTCGCAAAGCACAGAGAGGCGCGCGCTACCCTTCTTGCTCATCACCGGCCATCACCTCTGACGCCGGAGGACCACCCTGCAGGAGCTCGAGCGCCTCGAGGCCCAAGAGGCAGAGGAGCGCGCCCGCCGCAAGCACGGCGACCGCGCGCTCGAGGCCCGCGAAGGCGGCGTCAGCGACGCACTCGGACAGGACTCGCTCAACGACATGCTCGACGAGCTCGCGCGGTACGACATTGCGAGCGAGGCGGGCGAGCCAAAGTGGACCCTCGGGACGAGGCCAAAGGCCGACCCCAAGCGCCTCAAGGACCAGGCTCAGCCGTGGGACCTGCGCGCGTGCGTTTCCGTCTTCCTTCTGCTCTCGCTTCCTTCGCTTTCCGCGTTCGTTCGGACGAGTCGCTCACGCTCGCAGGTTGACGACCGCAGCATTGTCAAGATCATCCCCGACCGCATCTACTCGATGACGGTCCACCCGGACCCGGCCCGCTCGATCGTCTTTGCGGGCGACAAGAACGGCCACATTGCGTGCTGGGACGCGACCGACGCGGGCAAGCTGCGCCCGGGCAAGGAGGCCAAGGCGATTCGGGATGGCGACGCTGCCAAGGGCGGCGAGGCCGAGGACGATGAGGACGAGGAGGACGAGCGGCAGTGGGGCAAGTGGTGGCACTGGAAGGCGCACGCCGATTCGAGCGTCTCGTTTCTCAAGTTCCGTCCGGGCGACCGCAACGCCGTGCGTCCCGCCTCCTCCCCTCCCCTCCCCTGCCTCCTTTCTCCTCGTGGCGCTGACCCCGCGCGAACGCCCGCCCGCCCGCAGCTCTACTCGTCGAGCTACGACGGGACCCTCCGCGCGACGCACTTCGAGCACAAGCAGTCCGAGGAAGTCCTCGACGCGAGCCGCTGGAACCGCGACACGCTCGTCCACTCGTTCGACTTTGACGCGACGGGCAACGAGCTGTGGGGTGCGTTTCTCGCGGGCGCCTGTGTGCTCGCTCGAAAGTGTCGCTCCTGCTCTGCGCAAGAGGGAGATGCTGATTTTCGTTTGTCTTGTCGCCCGATCGCAGCCTCGGACGACGACGGCGGGCTCTTGTTCCGTGACTTGCGCACACCCAAGGACACGACCAAGCGGTGGGAGATCGACGCGTACAAGGGTGCGTCGCTCTTCGTCTCTCCCCTGACCTGGCAGTCGCAGTGAGCGCGAGGGCTGACCCATCGAGCCCCCCCCCGCGCAACAGTCGGGTGCGTCTCGCTCAACCCGGCCAACCCGGGCTTGGCGGCGACTGCGCACCTCAAGCGGTTCATGGGGTGCGTGATGACAACTCCATCGCAGGCGCCGTGCGGTGCTCGGACCCTGCAGCGGCGCGCCCCCGCTGACGCCCAGGTCCCCTCGCGTGTCCAGCCTCTGGGACCTCTCGACCATCCGCGGCCTCCCCGAGGACACGGACCACCGCGACCTGCGCGAAAAGGCGCTCGTCACCGGGTTCGAGACCAAGTACGCGTGCTCGAGCGCCTACTTTGACCCGACGGGGACGAGGTTGGCGACGACGAGCTACGACGACATGATCCGGCGTGCGTCTTGGCTCCGGCTCTCGTCTTGTCTTGTCTGTTCGAGGACCCGGTGCGTCACGGGCGGGGGGCTGACCAGTCGAAGGGATGACGCGTCGCAGTGTGGGACATTGAGCCCACGACGGCGGCGAAGGAGCTCAAGGGCCAGGACAACCTCGAGCCCACGGAACAGATCCACCACAACACGCAGGGTGCGTTCCTCGCCATCCCTCGTTCTCCCCTCGCTGCCCAGCTTCTGCCGCAGACCATCGAGCGTGCACGAGCTGACAAGCCCGCTCCCTCTCCGCACCACCCGCGCCCCCTCCAACAGTCGGCCGCTACGTGACCGTCCTCCGCGCCCACTGGTCCCAAGTCCCCTCGCTCCCTCCCCACCTCTTCACAGGCGACATGCACCGCACCGTCACGCTCTACTCGCCCGGCGCGGCCAAACCCGTCCGCACCTTTGCCGACGAGGCCCTCACGGCCGTCCCCGCCGTCACGGCCGCGCACCCGACGCGGGAGGGGAGGTACTTTGGCGGGGCCGCGAGCGGCAAGGTCAGCTTCTGGACTGAGGAGCTGCCGGAGGATGTGTAGTCTGGTGGGGCATGGCGGGCGCTCGGGTGGCCCGCCGCGAGGGAGGCCGAGTGCCTTGCGTGCATTGATACCGCTATCTACCTTTCTCACGACCGGTTGAGACGGTGCCTGCAGAGAGTCGCGGAGAAGACGGCGAGCCGAGAAACGAGGTCGCACCGAACCAAAGGGGTTGGGAGGGGCTCGCCATTCTCTCCGTGCGCCCGAGACCGCGCGATCGGGCCCTAGAGTAGAGAACGAAGAGCAAATCTGTGTGCAGGCAGGACTACAGCATGAACAGAGGGAGTGAGGGGGTGGATTGAATAGGCGGGAAGGAGGTGACGGAATCAAGCGGTCATGGATGAGGACGAGGTGTGGCTGTGTCGCGTCAAGCTGACGATTCAGCGCATCTCTTGGTCCTTGATCGGCGCATCCTTGCCTGGTAGTGATGGGGAGCGAGGGAGGGATGGTCAGCTTGTCGAGCGTGGGCGCGAGGGCGGGCTCGACCGCTAGACCCGCGCTTCGACGGGGTGGAACAAGGCGTGACGCACCGGTGGCCTTCTTGAAGACCTTGCGGAGGCCGTCCGAGATCTGCGCCAGAGAGAGAGAGCACAGGAGAGCGTCAGCTCGAAAGTAACTTCAGGTTGACATGTCGGCCTCCTCGAGCGAGCAGAGGTCGCCGGCGGTCCCACCTTCTCGACCGTGCCGGGCTTCTGTCCGTGGCCGGCCCTGTTGAGTGCAGCGTTGACGCCCTTGTCGAGGCTGCGGAGTGACACGACGATCGAAAGGAGGAGGCCCACTGAGCGTTAGCGCCCTTTCTCGCTCGACGACCCCAAGTTCGGCCCTGGCACTGCTGCTCCCCCGCCTCATCACTCGCAATTGGCGGCGGTGCAGCTCTGGAGGAATAGGAACGCACGCATCGCCGCCGTTGGCGCCGCCCTGGGTCGAGGCGACGGGGGCACCTCCGCCGGGCTGAGCGGTAGTCTGACCGCCGGTGGGGAGAGCAGAAGCCTGAGGAGGTTGGGTTGAGGGAGCGGGAGGGAGATGAGGGCGATCGGGGGCGCAGGGAAGGGCGAGGGCGGGCGTAGGGATGTCAGCGGTGCTTGCGTAGGCCACAGAATGCTCAGTTGACGCGCACCATTGTGTCTGATTAGGGGTGAGTGGATTGAGAGGTGTGAGAGCGAGTGAAGGGCGGGAAGGTGAGAGCGGGGGAGAGAACCGCGGAGGAAGCCTCAGCGCCCAAACGGGATAGGCTCGGGGCGCCCGCGGATCAGCACACTCACGCTCGCACTCGGCGGTGATGCCTTGCTCGACCCAGTTCTTTGACTCCAGGCGGGGTCACTCTGCCGGGCGTCCGGGGCGTGAACGACAAGGCGCAGACTCGGAGTTGCGCGTGATTGCTCCCGTCGGGCGAGGGAAGGCCGCATGCAGGTCAGGAGCCAGCTGGAGCTCGACGCGCAGCACAGAGTTGCATAACGCTAGGAGGGGACACGGCTGAACGACGAAAGAACTCTGAACGGAGAAAAGGACGGCCGAGGGAAAGGGACCTGCAGGTCTGCACAATGGCGGTGAGGGGGTCTGCGCGGGCGCCTCGAGAGCGAGTCAGTGGCGCATTCGGGGCACGAGGAGACAATCTGCGGCGCATCGAGGCCTCAGGCAGCCATCGCCGCACACACGAGCTCTGCCGGACTCACAGTCGGGAGGATCCGAGTCGTCGCGCTCGGCGTCAGGGCGCAAACAGTTGGTTGCATACGGTACACGGATGACAGCCGAGTCTACATACAGATGCGTGCGAGAGGGAAGGGTGTGGGAACAAGTCTACATGCAACGAGCGAACGCGGCGGCACGGTCGGTCGTGCGGACGTTCGTGTCTAGAGCTTGGCCGGGAAGAGGTCCGAGTACTGCGAGCGTCGACGGGTCAGTCGATGGACGAGTGCCGGTAAAGCGAGCGAGACGACGGGCGCACCTCGGCGACAGCGTGCGCGTGCGGCGCCTTCTCGCGCTGAACCCTCCACTGCTCCCGGTCCTCGATCACCTCGTAACCCTCCGGCACGGGCAGCGTCCTCAGCTTCTCGACCTCGTCGAGCAGCTTCCTGACGTCGTCGTCGCCGCGGCCCTGCGCGCGCAGGAGCTGCTCCGCCGCGACCTTGGCGGCGTCGACCGTCGGGCGGCTCTTGGCGAGCGCGGCCATCTGCGCCGGGTCGGCCTCGACGCCGAGGTTGGCCATGACGGGGCCGAGGGACGCGAGTGCCTCGGGCGTGAGGCGCTGCGAGTCGAGGTGGATCGAGAGGCGGTGGAGCGGGCGTTGGGGCGAGTCGAAGAAGTAGGTCGAGAAGAACGACACGAGGTCGGCCTTTGTGAGCTTCTTGACCGTCTCGGCGTCGCGCCACCGCTGCTCAAAGTCGTACCACCCGGTGTGGATGTCGACCCACAGCGCGCTCGACCTGCCGGCGCGGAGCTTCGTCAGCTGACCACGCGCGCACGGGCAAGGATCAGCCAGAAGCAAGAACGCACTCTTGCCACATGTTCTTGTGGTCCTCGAGCTTGCAACTGATGACAGCCTCCTTGTACTTCTCGATGTCGGCCTCGCTCATCTCGTCGAGCTTGACCTTGAAGTCGTCCCAGAAGGCATTGATGCGCGACTCGATGTAAGGCCCGTCGCGCTCGCTCTGGACGATGACGCGCAGGCCCATGAACGCGATCGACTTGCGCGCACCGGAGGAAACCTGCACGAGTTCAAGGTGCGGTCAGCGACGACGAGGCCGGGGGAGGCACGGGCAAGCGGAGACGGACAATGTAGCCGAGCTGCTGCTTGGCGCGGAGGTCGTCGAACAAGGGCTCGCTCATGATGGTGCTGAAGACGCTCAGGCGAGCGCGAAGCTCGTCGTCGTACAGGTCTCCGACGTAGGTGAACTGCTCGACGGCCGTGTTGTTGTCGACGGGGTTAGGGACCAGGCGCCGCGCCAACCACTTGCCTGCGAGAGCCATTGAGTGCCGGGTCAGAACGAAGAACCGGCCCAAAACGAGAGACAGGAACGCGACGCACCAGGCGGGACGACAAGCGCCTGTCGGCTCTTGAGCTCCTCGACACTGAGCGCCTGCGGCTTGAACGTCTCCTCGACAGTCGCCGCCATCCGGAGCGCCTCGTCGCGCGTCACGTTCCCGTGCGCGAGGCTCTCGATGTGCATCTTGCCCAGCACGCGCGCAATGTGCTGCTCGAGGTTCTCGGGTGTCACCTGGGCGAGCGCGGCGAGCTTGTCCTCGAGCGGGTACGAGACGGCGGTCGTGAGGTGCGCGCCGTCGACACCGACGTGCTGGTACGGCTGCTCGAGGCGGAAGTTCTCGTACAGGCGCACGAGCTGCGGACGGGGAGGAAGGTGAGTCGTCAGCTGGAGAACACGGGCGCGCCTCGACAAACGGAAGACGCCGCGCACCTGGTCGTGCACGAGCGCAAAGCGCTTCTCGTCGACCTTGTACTCCTTCATGCGCTTGACGACGACATCGACGAGCACGGCGAGCTTGTCGTTGTAGCCGTCGAGCGACAGGAGGATGCCGTCGGCCGCCTGGTCAAAGTTGTAGCTCAACCCGGCGAGCTCGGCCTCGTACGAGTACTCCTGGAGCGAGTCGCGGATGAGCTCGGTGAACATGCGCGTCTGTACCGAGGCGAGCGCAGAGGCGTCGATGTGCGGGCTGGGGGTGCGAGAGCGAGAGCGAAGGCAGCGTCAGCATTCGGTCCCCTGCCTTGTCTCCGTGCAGGGAGGATGGGACGCACGACCGGAACAGGAAGAAGGCGCCCGCGCGAGGAATCAGCCAGCGGTCGTCCTGCTTGTGCCAGACGCGCGACACGGGCGTGTTGCGCAGGTTGAGCGGGCGGCGGGCGGGCTGCACAGTCACACGAGGGTCAGCAGCTGACCTTCGTGCCCGACCCGACCAGGACGAGGTGAGGCCGGCGCACCTTGTCGGCCTTGACCTTGTTCTTGACCTCGAGGTCTTGCGGGATGAGCGCGTTGGGCTCTGGCAGCGAGAGCTCGGGGTAGGCGGCGGCGTCCTTGCCGGACTAGAGAGCACACGCAGGAGACGGTCAGCGACACGAGAGAGCGAGAATGCAGGGCGAAAGGAGAGAGACGCACAGCGAGGATCTTTGCGGCGGTGGGTTCGATGGTGAACTCGGTGCCGTACCACTCCTCCTTCTCGCCGTACGTCCTCCCGCCGACCTCCTGCTTGCTGCCGAGCGTGATGCGGCAGTTCTCCGGCGTCATGGTCCCAACAAGCTCGGCGATCTTGGCCGGGTAGAACTCGGTGCAGGTCCACGGCGCCGAGAGGACCTTGTCGCGCGGGAACGGGCGCGACATCATCATCGACAGGCGCGACACGCTCGACGACGGGGGCGACTTCTCCTTGAACCGGAACGCGAGCTGCGACAGCTGGGCGACCTCGAGGAAGGCCCACTCGGCCGGTGGGTGCGCCCGGAGGAGCGCAATGTAGGCAAAGATGACGCTCGCGACGTCTTCGTAGTGGGCGAGCCCCTCCTTGGTCAAGTCGACGTGGATCTTGAAAAAGTCGAACCCGCTCGCGCCGTTGGTCCCCGCGCCGGCGCTGATGCCGTTGGCCCACCCGCGGTGCTTGAGGTAGCTCAGGACACTGCCCTTGCCCTCGTGGCCGACGAGGTGGCTCAGAAACGAGCCGGGCTTGGACGCGTACAGCTCGGACTCGTCGGCCCAGGGGAACGACAGCTCGAGGAGCCGAGTGTCCTTGACCGTCTTGACGAACGTCGTCTTGCCGAGCTCGGCGGCGGTGAGGGGAGAGCCGGGGAAGGTCGGAGGGGTGAGGGCGCGGTTCGGGATGGGGGAGAACTGCGAGACGACGAGCTCGGTCGTCGCGTCGAGCGAGTCTGCAAAGGTCCGGAGGGGAACAAAGTCAGCCCAGCGCAGGAGGGACAGACTTGCGAAGGTGACGGGCGCACCCTTGGAGACGACGGCGAGTTTGCACACGTTGGCCGAGTAGTGCTTCTCGCACCACTCGATGAGCCTCTTGCGCACGTCGAACCCCCTCTCGCGCGGCGTCTCCCACAGCGTCTTGCGGTCGCCCGTGCCGAAGCGCCAGAAGGCATGCTCGCGCGACGACGTGCTCTTGTCGAGCTGGTACAGGCGCCACATGTCGCTCTGGAGGTTCTTCGAGTTCTCCGAATGGACGGCGTTGGCCT
Organism: Rhodotorula diobovata; assembly: GCA_006352295.1. Taxonomy (NCBI): domain Eukaryota; kingdom Fungi; phylum Basidiomycota; class Microbotryomycetes; order Sporidiobolales; family Sporidiobolaceae; genus Rhodotorula; species Rhodotorula diobovata. The sequence goes on along the minus strand of SOZI01000170.1, from coordinate 28,796 downwards.
CGCGCTCGGTGCACGACTCGTCAAAGAGGGGCGAGATGAAGAACTGGGCGAAGCGGTCCAGGGCGGGCGCGAGGTGCTGCGGTGCGACGTCGAAGAAGTAGTTGGTCTGGTCCATGCCCGTGAACGCGTTCGACATGCCGCTGTGCTGGGTCAGGAACTCGGTGTAGTCGTTCTCCGCAGGGTACTGCGCGTGCAAGGGGAGGGGGGAGGGGGGGAACTGTCTGCGTCAGTCGGGTGTTCTTCCCCGGGCGGTTGCGCCGCATGACGAGCCAACGCACCTTTTCGGTGCCCATGAACATCAAGTGCTCGCAGAAGTGGGCGAGGCCGGGGATGTCCTCTGGGTCGCTCAGGTGCCCGACCTTGACGTCCATGGCGGCCGCCGCCTTGTCCGTCTTGGGGTCCGACACGATGATGGCCTCGAGGCCGTTCTCGAGCATGATGAGGCTGCACAGCGAGAGAGGGGTCAGGAAGGATGCACGGCGAGAGGGGAGCAGGGGAGGTGCGCACCGGTACTCGCGGTCGTCGTTCTGGCTGCGTTCGAGCTGCTTTGTGAAGTAGGCGTAGGCGGGTCTGTCGCCCTTTGGGTCGACGCGGGTCCATGCGGGACCGAGGTGGTCGAGTGCGTTGCCGGGCTGGGTGACAAAGGCCGGCGGGGCGTCTGGACGGTAGTTGGGGTCGGTGATGGTCATGATGGACCTGCTGGGTGCGGTGGGCCGGAAGGGTCGGCGGAGGGACGCGGTGCCGAGTTGGGTCTGCAAGATGGCGGTTGCGAGCGGACGATTCGCCGACGACGAGGACGAGCGAGTGGCGATGAACGAGCGAGCGGAGGCGGTGCGGGGGACAGTCGAGCGGGCTGCTGCAGTTCTAGCGAGTGCGGACGAGAGTCGCAGAGTCTGACGGAGCATCCAGGCGGACCAACAGGGACGAGCAGCGCTGGAGGGCGACTCACTCGGACAAAGGAAGCTGTTGAACGGCGAGCGCTGTGGCCGGCGAATCACTGAGACACGTCGCCGGGTAACACTCGAGCGACTGTGTGGGGCAAAGCGCACCTCTCTAGAGCTGCAACTGCTGTCACCGATTTCACGCAGTTGATCCCGGTGGAGCCGGGCAGACGAGTCTCGAGTGACACCGCCTCGTCGCCCGGTGCCTCCCTCCTCGCTCCTGCCACCCGCGCCCTGTCACCCGTTCAGCCTGCCCAACCTCAGACCATCGTGGACTACCAACAAGAACCCGCCTCGTTCTCGCTCCTCCCGCCCGAACTCGCCCTCCACATCCTCGCCTTCCTCCTCGACACCCCCGGCTCCTCCCCGCAAACCGCCCTCGCCCGCTTCGTGCGCATCAACCGCGCCTGCCACGCTCTGGGCACCCCGCTCCTGTATGCCAGCCCGTGCGCCACCTCACTCGCGGGCCTCAACGCCCTCCTCGCCGCACTCGCCGCGGGCCAGCATGACGCACACGTGAGGGCGCTTTGCGTCGCCGGGCGCGTCTTTGCCAGCAAAGGCTGGGGGATCAGGGTCAACAGGGCACTCAAGGCCTGCAGGGGCATCGAGCGCCTCGAGCTCGTAGGCATCGACGACTTGCGCGCAAAGCACCTCGTCGGCAATGGGGGTGCGTCGTCCTCCTCCTTTGACCGCCAACCCCTCGGTTCCCTAACCCTCCTCCTACGCTTGCAGCCCTCACACACTTGAGCCTGCTCAACTCGTCCTTCTCGGCGCACTCGCTCCCCTCGCCGCCCTCCCTCGGCCCCTTCCTCTCCTCCCTCACGCACCTCACGCTCGCCAACGTCGGCCTCCCCGCGCCCTCGACCCATCTGACCGACATGCTTGCCCTGTGCACGCCGCACCTCGAGTACCTCGCCCTGTCGAGCCTGCGCGACGTCGACGAGCGCGAGTTCCAGAGGGCCCTGGCCGTGCTGGTCCACGGCGCGCACAGACTGCAGAGCGTCAAGCTCGGGTTCTTGACCGACGAGCAGGTGCGCGCCATGTGCGCCCCGTTGCCCCTGGACACACCGGCCCTCCCGACCCCGCCGCCGAGCCCGACCTCCCTCTCCGGCTCGGGCGCGCCCGCGGACCCACCTCCGGCAATCGCCCCAGCCCTGTCCCTCCTACCCTCCGTCACCCACCTGACCTTCACCCTCCCGCTCCCTTCCTCCCCCCTCCTGCTCTCCCTCCCCGCGCCCCTCCAAGTCCTGACCATCCGCCCGCCCTACTCCCGCCCCTCCGCGTCCTCCCTCTCTTCGTCCGGGCCAACCGCGACGCCAACCATCTTCGGCACGTCGCGCGAGTCGCTCCTGCGCGTGCTGGACCGGCGGCGAGCGTTCCCGGGCCGAGTGGGGACGCCCGTCGCGACGCCCGCGAGGGTGCCTTCTGAGCGGGGGCAGGCCCGCTCCGCGGGCGACGCGGCGAGGGGCCCGAGTTCCTTCACGCTCGAGCAGCTCGAGGAGGAGGAGAGGGTCGTCCTTGCGCTCGAGGAGGCGCTTGGCCGCTCCGAGGGAGCTGCGGCGCGGGGGAGGGTCCCGCCGCGGTTGAGGGAGGTCAGGTGGGAGGGGAGGGCGCTGAGGAGCGCGAGGGCGAGGATCGCAGAGGCGTTGGCGCGGCGAGAGAGGGACGACGAGCGGGAGCGAGAACGCGTGCGTGCGTGAGGAGGAGCGGACGGGCGGGACTCGAGGAGGACTCGGCCCTTTGCTCGTAGTCGCCGTCTGTCACGCTGTGTGCGAATCAACAGAGAGATCCAATGGACAAGGTGAATGCTCGGGTACAGATGGAGCGTCTACAGAAGAGGGGACAAGGTCTAATGGCGTGAAAGGGCGCGCCTCACATGGGCAGCCTCTTCACTTCCTCGAGGGTCCAGTCTGCACGCTCCCAACGGCACCGGTCAGTCTCCACCGCCGCGAGGTTGCAGAAAGAAAAGAGGGACGCACATCGTCGCAGCACGTCAGGCTTGAGGCTCTCGACCTCCTCGTTCAGGTGGTAGAACAGCGTCGGTCCCCACGACGCGAGGTTCTGGCGAAATTCGGCCGGCGAATAGGTCGACGGGTCCGAGCGGTACTTTGCGATCAGGGCCTGGTGTTCGAGCGAGTCAGTCGACGGGGCGACGCGGAGCACAGAGGGGAGAGGGGGCGGAGGGGCGCACCTGGAGCCGGTCCATGCCTTCGTGAATCGTGTCGTGCTCCTCCTGGTGCTCGACCGCAAACTGCGGCATCCGCTTGGCCAGCACGGGGAAGATGTGACTGCGCGGGACCAAGCACAAAGCACGCGTCAGTACACGCAGCGGGGCGGCGAGAGCGAGAAGAAGACGCACCGCTCCTCGATGCCGTGGTGGAACCCGAGGTGCTCGTGGAAGTCCTCGCACACGCTCATAAAGTCGCGCACCGACATGCCGCGCTTCTCGAACGAGCCGTCCGAGAGCTCGAAGAGCTGCTTGAACGCGAGGCGGAAGTACGAGTGGAAGCCTTCCATCCTCGAGCTCATGCGGTCCCACTCTCGGCGCTCCATCTGCGTCTTTGGCTCGGGCGCGACATAGTCTGGCAGCTCGACGTCCCCCGCGTGGCGCTTGGCCTTGGCCTTTGCGCCCTTTGTGGCGGCGAGAGGCTTGACGGCGGCGCGCGAGGGCTCGATGCAGTCTTGGAGGGTGACGGTGGCCATGGTTCGGGCGTGGTGACGGAGGAGGCTGTTGAAGCCTGCCAGGGTGACTCTCGAGTCGCAGGACGGAGCGAGAGAAGGAGAGCAAGAGATCAAGAGGCGGACGCCGAAGGGGAGGCCACGACCTCGTTCGCCTCGACCACAGCCCGCACGAGCCAGTCACCCAGTCAGGTGAGCACACCACCTGCAGGGACCTACCCATCGAGTGGCTCCTGCCGTTCTCTCGAGCGCGCGAGCTGACCTTGGCCCCGCCCTCCTCCTCCACCTTCCTTCCTCCCATCTTCATCACCCCTCGACAACGGCGAGTGCACGCAGCCATGCCCCGCCCGCTCCCCGGCCACATGGCCCTCAAGGACTTCAACGCCCGCAAGGCCGTCGCCAGCAACGAGCTCCTCCGCCGCGCCTACCTGTACCTCATGCGCAACGAGACCCTCGACCCAAAGATCCGCTCGGCCGCCATGCTCAAACTCAACGCCTTCCCGCGCAACGTGAGCACGCGTGCTGGCCCCTCTGCTCGTGCCGGTCAACTGACGCTGTCGCTCCGTTCACCCCGCAGACCCGGCCAGCCGCCGTCAAGAACCGCTGCGTCGAGACGGGCCGCGGAGGCGGTGTCCTCAGCGAGTTTGGCCTGTGCAGGGTGCGTCCCATCCTGCGTGCTCGTACAGACCCGTGGATCCGAGCTGACTCTCGGGGCGCCCGCAGCACCGCTTCAAGCTCGCTGCGGAGCAGGGCAACATCCCTGGCGTGTCGCGCGCGTCGTGGTGAGGGAGGGGGAAGAGGCCGAGATGAGGGGCTAGAGGAGCAGCAGTATCGTTCTCCCGTGTGTGTGTAACAACAAACGCATCTACATTCTCCGCTCGAACGTGTGCCTCGTGCCCGAGGTTCGCACCGCAGGCTCGGCTCGGATATGCACTCGGGACTCGCTCGCTCGCTCGCTCGCTCTGAATAAGGCTAGTAGGGTGTTGCAGGGTATAGCTCAGGGCGTACAGCTAGCCGCAAGAGAAGGGTGATAGGTAGACTGCCTCTGCGCGAAGGCGGGTCGGCGAGTGAGAGGGGGTATCGGCATGAGGGGGATTTCCTTGGATGCGTCGTCGGCGAGGAGAATCGGGAATACAGAAGATTACGCTTGGGTTTTTGGAGGTCGTCTGAATGTCAAGGGGTATCGAAAGGGCGCGAGGCCGCTCAGCAGAAGCCGCCGAGTCCGAGGAGCAGTTCGGCGCATTCGCGCTGCTCGTCCTCATGCGTCTTGGCTCCCGCAGCGAGCGACTCGCTCGCGTGCTTGGCCGCCGCCGTCAGGGCAAAGTACCCGCTCGTCGACGCTGCCGGTGCCGGCTGGTCGTCCGCGACGGTCACGAGCGAGTCGACCGTGCTCGCCGTCGACGTCGACGAGAAGCTCAGCTCGGCAAAGCTGTCGTCATCGCCCGCCGAGGCCGACGCGGCGCTCGTCGTCGAATCGGCCGAGACGCGCCGCCGCTTGCGCTGCTGCTGCCTCGCCCCCGCGGCGAGGTCGAGCTCGAGGTCCGGCCTGCGACCCATCGCGAGCGCCTGTGTCGCATACGCCGACGTCGACGGGCGCGTCGAGGGCGCACGCGTCGCCCGCACAGTCGTGGCCGCAGGCGCAGTCGCAGGGCCCTTCGGCGGGAGCGGCGGCAGTGCCGCCTGCGTCTCGAGGATGCGCGCGCGCTTGCGTCCGAGGGCCTCGACGGCGCACGAGCGGCTGGCGCCCGCGCGGGTGGACGACGACGCAAAGGGCGAGTCGGCGTCGCCGTTGGGAGTGCCAGAGAGCGAGAGCGTCGCGCTCGAGGTTGATGCGCGCGAGTGGGACGACGCAGAGGGGAAGGCTCCGAGCGAGGCGGTGCGGCCCATGGTGGGCGCGCGCGCGAAGGTCGACGAGGTGCCGAGCGCGGGCGAGTCGGTGTGAGAGGCCGAGAGCGAGCGCGTCGGGGCGGGGCGACGGGGCACCGCGAGGGAACCCGAGGGGAGGTCTTCGTCGTCGTCGTCCTCCTCCTCGAGGGCGTCGCCGCCCTCGGCCATCGAGGCCTCGTGCGCAATCATGCGCCGACGTGTGAGGGGCGCAGGCGACGAAGCCGACGGCGGGTCGCTCTCCATGTGGCGCAGGAGGTCGTCCTTGGCCTTGGCCTTGCTCACGGGCGTGAGCGCAGCCAACGATGACGGCTGCGTCTGTGCGAACGGCACGAGTTCGTCCGTAGCAAATCCCGTTGCCGTCGTAGGCGCTGCAGTAGCGACAGGTGCGGCTGCGGGAGCAGTCACGCCCGCCGGGGTGGACGAGCGCCGCCTCTGCGCGGCACCAGCGACCGTCTCGCCCTGCGCATGGGCAAACAGCCCCGCCGCCGCGACCGCCTTCTTCTGCTGGCGCGACGCCACGTCGTTGAGGCTCGCCTTGCGGACGAACGCGGGGCGCGCGCCCGCCGACGCCGCGGCCGAGGGCTTGACCGGGCTCGGGGGGAAGACGAACGCGTGCGGGAGGGACGGTACGCGCGCCAGGGGGGCGTGCGAGCCCTGCGGGCGCTTGCGAACGTGCTTCTTGGCCGCAATGATGGACGCGTTGCTCGGGCGGTGGAGGTAGACCCCTGGCGGACCAGCGACGGCACTGCTGCTGACGACCGCGTCGAGGGCGCCGCCGTCCGGTCCCGCACGCTGCGTCGCGGGAGCGGGCACGTAGGTGTACGTGTACGGCTGGGAAGTTGTTGCGGGCGCGGTGGGGAGGCCGGCAGACGCGGCGAGGAGGGCAGGCGCCGTCACGCGGCCGCAGGAAGACGCAGGCATCGTCGCCGACGATGCCGACGACGACATGGGCGGGAAGTACGAGTTCTCCTTGTTGGACCCGACAGATCCGGCAGACGACGACGACGACGGGGCGGGAGAAGCGCTGAAGAGGTCCTGGCTCGAGAAGAGGACGGCCTTGGACCCTGCCTCGCCCGGCGTCGACGCCATGGCCGAGGGGTGCAGCGGCAGTGCCGGCGACGGCAGCGGGGACGACGAGAAAGACAGGAGGACGCCGTCGAGGTCACGCGGGTCGGACCCGGTCGACGCGACCGACGACGAGCTCGACGACTCTTTCTTCTCCTTTTGCCTGCGCGCGTTCACGAGGTGCGTGGGTCAGCTTTGTGTGCGTCGACAACAACAGGGGAGGGGGGTGCGGAAGGCAGAGACGCGGGGGTGTCCGAGAACGCGCGGGTCGCGACACGATCCCCCGCATGTTCACTCAAGGCGAGGGTGGGGTGGGGGAGGAGGGAGGACGCGACGAGACGAGACGCAGGAAAACGCACCTGCGGTTCTGATACCACACCTGAACGGCCCTCGCCGTCATTCCGAGGCGCTCTGCGATGCGCGCGCGCTCGAGCGGGTCCGGGCGCATGTTGGAGCGGAACTCGTGCTCGAGGATGTTGAGTTCGGCCGGGGTCGTGCGGCGGCGCTTCTTGGGGATGAGCGGGTTGTCGACCGTGCCCTGCATCGTCGGCTGCGTCGCTGCGAGTACGCCGGCGGGCGCGCCAGAGCCGGGCGTGGCCTGGAGGAAGGACGCGCCGCGAGAGACGGGTGCGAAGGCGGCAGCCGAGGGCGACGACGAGCAGGGGAGCGGGTAGTGAGGGCGCTCGACGGGATCGTTGAGCTGCACAGGTCGAGTCGAATGCTGGGCGTGGTAGCTGGACGGGAACGGGGTCGAGGGAGGCACCGAGGCCATGTTTGGCGAGTCGACGACCGAGTCGAGGCGAGGGGGAGGAAGCGGGTGCGATTCCTGGACGGAACTGCCGTGTGGGCGACGACGGAAGAGAGGGGGAGGCGTGGCAAAGGTGATGCTGCGTGAAGGAGGGAGGAGGAGGCGACGAGCGAGTAGTGTTGATGTCGCGACCGACGGGCGCGCGTCCACTTCTCCGCGTCGTTCGCGCGTCCCACGCGTCCGGCTCGTCGAACGCTGCATCCTTGATCTTTGGCGCAGCCTTCTGCCTCCCTTAAAGGTGCACGGGCTCTCACAGGTGCGCGCACCGTCACCTGGGAGCGACGAACACGCGTTGTTTCCCCCGGGCGAGATGAGACATGAGCCTCGAGTCGTGCTGCAGTGCAGCGCCTTCTCGCGTCTCGTTAGTTGGCTCGTCAGGCTTGTTAGAGGGTCAAAGCAGGCTTGGACTCCCTGCTGAGCTACGCAGACGAGGACAGCGCCGGGTTGTCGCATGCCTCATCGGTTGCCGACGTCGTCGACGAACGTCCGAGGTCTCCGCCTCGGACGGCTCTCTCTCTCTCAACTCCTCAACACGCTCGGCTTGTTCTGTCCACCTAGCAGTCTGCAGCACCGCCCTCACAGTACAGCTATGACGAGTCGCCCGCTCTATGGTGGAGCCATCACTGCCTCCCTCCCGCCCTCCTTCCTCGATGCCTCGTGAGCTCCGCCGCCCCTCGCACCCGCTCAAGGGTCGCAGCTGACTATTTGTTCCCACACAGGGACCTGCGACAAGTGCCTGACACGCAAGAGGTCTTTCTCGCGCCAGACTCGGACTTGAGCCTCATCGTCGAGGTGCTCGAGCTGGTCAAGGACGACGGCAGCGCTGACGACCTGGAAAAGGCGGCACGGTGCGTTGCTCCACTGACTTTTCTCCAAGTCGCTGACAGGAGCCAGCGTGACATGGGTCTTACCCCGCTGACATGCCGGTCGCGTGCAGGTTCCACTTCTCGTCGTTGGCACACGACAACTCTGCCCTGTCCTCGACCGTCTCGTCTGTCTCCGTTCCATCTGCGGCACCGCGCCCTTCAGGCCCCGGGCAACCTGTCCTCCTCGGGCCCACAGTCCTGAGGGGTCAGCAGACCGTGTCCAAGTTCAACAAGCCCGAGTCCGAGGCCGACACGGTCTCGATCCAGCTCGCCCTGTGGCGCGTCCCTGCGCGCAACGCAGACGTGACGCTGTGTGTCAACTGGCCGGTGCGAGTGGGCGAGACGGGCGAGGAGCGGGGGGACGACGAGGCCAAACGGGTGTTTGACGAGGCGGTGCGGTCGTTCGAGGTCAAGGATTTTGGGCTCTTTGCCGGCGGTGATGCCGAGTAGTGTGTGATTCACGCGCGATATCCCGTTGAGTGCAAACACGGGGGCGCATGGAGCGTTGCTTGACAGCCGGTCGCGCGGCACACAGTGAGGTGCGAGCGTCGGGCGGTGTTGATTGTCTCACGATCATTGCGTCGAGGCTCGGAGGCTCCGGAACCGAAAGAGGCCGTTTCGTCTGCATTGTGTGCCTCGCGTCGCCCATTCTTCTTCACTGCTCGCCCAGCCAGCGCCTCTGTTTGTGCGCTGCCTCGACCAGGAACTCGCTGCACGACGCAGCCAGCCCAACACGAGCAACAGCAACGCTTGGTCTCGCGGTTCAAGCCAGAGTCGGCAACACCGCCGCCCCCCCGCCTTCATCAGTGGTCGCGCTTGAGCGACAGCTCGAATGGCACCGCCTGCCGAGAAACGACGGCGCTTGCACGGTCCTGCGGAATCCCACGACGGCGCACATGACCTCCCGCCAGCACCGCCAGCGCTTCCTGCAGCTCATGCGACCGCGCCGACGACATCCAACTCTGCGTCGACGCCCCCGACAGGCACGCCGCATCCGCCACCCTCACCGGCATCACTCGGTGACATCGCAGGCGGGACGTTGAGCGGCAAGGGCGAGGGCGGAGGGCGACATGGGCCGCCTGGCGGGCGTCTCTCCTCTCGTGCGAGGGCAGCACCCCTCCCGTCTCTGACGGTCAGCGAGCACAGCGCCTCGTCGGACGTCAGTGCAGGGAGCAGCAGGCATAGCGCTCACCTGCTGGGCGTCGCCGGAGGATCAGCGGGCGTCGCCTTGTCGGCGACTGACGGCTCGGCGGCAACCTCGTTCTCGACGGCGCACCGCGACTTGCATCCCGCCGATGGGCCAAGAGGCGCGAGGCCGTCACAGAGACCGCGTCTCATGAGCGCCAACAGCAGCGTCGACACGCTCTCGAGTCTGTCGGTCGCACCGGGAGACGAGCTTCGCCTCGAGGGCTACCGAGATGGTGCGTACTCCGCGCCTTCCACTTGCGGTTCTTGAGTCCCTGTACTGACATTCCGCTTCCGCTCCGACAGTCCGCGTCATCAGCGTCCACTACGACGACGTCGTCGCCTGTCGCGCTGTCAGCACCGCGCGCAGTGACCAGCGCGTCGCGCTCAAGTTCAGCCTGTCCGGGCGTTCGAGCGTGGCTGCGCACTTCAAGGCAGAGGCAGCCATTCTCGCGAGGCTGAGAGACGCGGGCGTCTCGAACGTCACGAAGGTCATTGGGAGAGAGGGCGGGCGGTACGGCGTGAGTGGGGTCTCTCTCGAATTCAGCCTCATCGACGGCTTGTCTGTGATGAACCGGCACTGAGCGAGAACGTTCACAGACGATGATGGTTGTCGCCAACGAGGACCTGCGCCTTTGGTCCGAAGTCTACGACCTGCGACATCGACCGCCGCCCCCCTACTGGCACGACCCACACGGCCTCGTCCGAGTCATCGACGACGCCATTAAAGTCGTCCGCTTGATCGCGTCGATCCACAAGGTCGGCGTCGTGCACGGCTCGATCCGCCCGTCGACCATCTCCCTCTCGACCGCGAACGAGGTGCACCTGCACGACTTTTCGTGCGCGTTCCTCTTCCACGGGGCGACGACCGAGGCCGAGGCGCAGCCGATACGCGAGCGGGGCATGAACGAGGAGGGCCTGCCGTACCTTGCGCCGGAGTGCTCTGGCCGCGTCGGCACGTCGGCCGACTACCGCAGCGACTACTACTCGCTCGGCGCGACCTTGTTCGAGGTGCTCACCGGTCGCGTCCCTTTTGCCGAAGCGCACGACCCGCTCGAGATTGTCCACGCGCACATCGCCAAGCGGCCGGCGCACATGTCGACCATCGACCCGTCCATCCCCGTCCCCCTCTCGCTCATCGTCGCCAAGCTCCTCGAGAAGAGCCCCGACGCGCGCTACCAGACCAACGAGGGCCTCATCGTCGACCTCGAGAGCGCGCGGACCCTCATCGCGACCAGCATTGCCGCCTCGAACTCTAGCGGCAGCAAGTCGTCGTCTGGCGACGTCTTCTCGCCCATGAGCCTCAGCCCGTCGCACCGCGGCAGCATCGGCGCCGACTTTGTGCCCGGCTCACTCGACGAGGCGGCCTACTTCCGCCTTCCGCCGGCGTCCAAGCTCTTTGGCCGCGACGACAGCATGCGCGCGCTGCGCGACAGCTTTGACCGCGTCCAGTCGAGCAACAAGCCGGGCGTCGTCGTCGTCAAAGGCGGGTCTGGTATCGGCAAGACGAGCTTGATCGAGACGCTCCGAGCGCCGGCGGTGCAGGCGCGAGGCCACTTCACCACCGTCAAGTTCGGTGAGCATGCTCAGCTTTCTCTTTCTGACTGCGTCCCCAATGCGCCCAGCTGAACTCTGCCGCCGCGCCGTCGCAGACCAGATCAAGTCGGCCGTGCCCTTCTTCGCCATCACCCAGTCCCTCTCGGGTCTCTTCCGCCAGCTCCTCTCCGAATCCGCCGCGCAGCTCACCGTCTGGCGTCGTCGGCTCTCGCGTGCGCTCGGCAAAGAGGCACGCATCCTCGCCGACGTCCTTCCCTCGCTCGAGCACGTCTTTGAGCGCGGCTGGATGCAGGAGCAGCCGGCCGTGCCCGTGCTCAGCCCGCACGAGAGCAACGAGCGGTTCCAGAGCTTGGTGCAAAAGGTGCTGAGGGCCTTTGCGAGGGCGGGCAAGCCGCTCGTTGTCGTCTTCGGTGCGTCTTTTCGCCTCTCGTCCCATGCACCGCCTCGCTACCAGGCACGAAAACGCTTGGACCCGTGACGGCTTGTTAACATGGTGCACCCGGCCGCAGACGACCTGCAGTGGTCAACGCTGTCCGACATCGCCTTCATCCGCTCGCTCGCGCATGTCGGCAGCGACGACGACGACGACCCGCTGTCGTGCAAGATGGCCAACCCGATGCTGCTCATCTGCTGCTTCCGCGACAACGAGGTCGGCCCCGGCCACATCGTCGAGACGGACCTCCTCGCCAAGCTCCCTCACATCGACCTCACCCTCACGCTCGAGCCGCTCAATATCCAGAACGTGTCAGCCTTCATCAACGAGGCCTTGCGCAACCCGACGACGGGCGACGCGACATCCCCGACTTCGCCGCTCGAGCGCATCGACTCCAACATCCGCCGGCTGAGCGAGCTCGTCCTCGAAAAGACGGGTGGCTCGCCTCTCTTCGTCGCCCAGTTGCTCAAGTCTTTCAACGCTGAGGGTCTGTTCAAGTTCGACTTTGTGCGCGGACAGTGGCAGTACGACCTCGACTCGATCTCGTCGAGGACGGTGTCGACCAACGTCGTCGAGCTCCTGCTCGCCCAGATGCGCAAGTACAACGCGCGCACGCAGGAGGCGCTAAAGGTCGCCGCGTGCCTCGGCAACGAGGAGCTCGACGCACACACGCTCGCCAAGGCGGCAGAACGCACCCTTGAAGAGCTCTCGCGCGACATGCAGGACGCTGTCCAGGACGGCCTGCTCGTCCCCTCGGGCCAAATCACCTTCGAACCGAGGCAGCGCACCGAGGAGGATCGCTCATCGACCGGTCGTCCCGTGGGCGAGGCAGTAACCACCAGCGCCGGCAAATCGAACAAGCGGCTCGCGCCGGGCGACGACCTCCGCAAGCCGTCGATCCTGCAAAAGGCGCCCGTACCGGCGCGCTACCGCTTCTTCCACGATCGCTCTCAGCAGGGTGCGCCCGTCTCGCTTTCTTGGACATGTCGCGAACCAGCCGACTGACGCCCCTGCTCTCCGCAGCCGCGTACGCGCTCATTCCCGTCGCCGAGCGCGGCGCGCTGCACTACGCCATCGGGCAGCGCATCATTGCCAAGTCGTCCGAGGAGCAAGTGCATGCTGCCATCTTTGACCTCGTCCAGCAGCTCGACCACGGGATCCAGCTCTTGACGACGACCGAGGAGCGTGACCGCCTCGCGCAGTACAACCTTGTCGCGGCGCAGAAGGCCAACCAGTCGACGGCGTTCGAGGCGGCGCGCAGTTACCTCATGATCGCGCTCGACCTCCTCGGCTCGGGCGGGTGGGTCGCGCAGCACGAGCTCACGAGCAAGGTCGTCGAGCTGCTCATCGAGGTCGAGTACAGCCTGACGTGCGTAGCCTCCCCGTCCTGTCTCTCTCGGTTCGTGCACGCTCTGATTGTCTGTCGACTTTACAGCGACTACGCGGCGGCGCAGCAGTTCGTGCGGCAGTACCTCGCCCACTCGAAGAACGACGTCGACAAGCTGCGCGTCTACGCGCGGTCGATCAGGTGCGCAACGGCGACGGGCGATTCGAACGGAGCGATTCACATCGGTCGCGAGGGTCTCGCCATGGTGGGTGTCGCGCTGCCGGAAAAGACGGCCGACGCCGAAGCCAAGCTCGAGGCGACGCGCAAGGAGCTTGCGCTGAGCATCCCCGCCATCGAGGTTCGTTCTCCCTTGCCGCCCCGAACCGCTTGCGTGCGACTGCGGCTCACACGTCGTGTTGATCCCACAGGCCCTCGCCGACGCACCTCGCATGACGGACCCGGTCGCCGCCGGATGTCAGGCCATCCTCGCCGCGCTCGTCCCGCCGATCTACTTTGTCCGCATCGACCTGCTCGGCGCGTTGTCGTCCATCTCGCTCGAGCTGTCTGTCGTGCACGGCGTCAGCGATGCCGGCGCGCTGCTCTTCACGCTCCACGCCGTCACCGTCCACGGGCGATTCCACCAGCCGGCCGAGAGTCTCGCGTACGGCAAGGCCGCCATCGCGTACTTCGAGCGCCACGGCGGCAGCCCGCTCGCGTGCCCGACCTACAAGGTGTTCAGCTCGCATGTTGCGCCGTGGGCCATGGCATTCGAGGAGACCTTTCCGACCTTCCGCGAGTCGATCTCCTTCGGTGCGTGCATGCCCTCTCACCCTCGCCTTCGCCGTTGGGAGCTCATGCAGCCCTGTCTGGCCCGCTCGCGCAGGCATCGAGTACCGCGACGCAGAGTACCTCGGCTTCGGCTGCGGCGAGTTGTGCGCGTACTCGCTGCTCGCAGGCGTCTCGCTGTCCGAGATCGGCAGCAACATCGAGCGCTACGCCGTCCTCGTGCGCAAGTTTCGTAACGAGCTCAGCACGACCTACATTGGCCTCGTGCAGCAGGCCGTGCTGTGCCTTCTCGGACGGGCCTCGGACCCGACAGAGCTCGACGGCGAGGCGTTCACCATCTCCGACTACCACATGTGCCGCGAGAAGGGCTGTAAGTTACAACCTCCTGTCGCCGCCCGGCAAGCGTGCGCTGACTCACTCCTCGCCTCTCCGCAGATGCACTCACCATCCTCGAGTTCCACATGCTCCGTCTGATGATCGCTGTCTTTTTCGGCGACTCGCTGCGCGCCAAGGAGTCTCGAAAGATCGGTCGCGAGCATCTCGGCGGCGTGAGTCCTCCTCTGCTCGAGCTTCACCCTTCAGCGATGCCCAGGCTGACCGTCCTACTCTTGGTCAAACAGGGGCAAGGTCTCGTCTACACCGTCTTCTTCCAGCTCTTCGAGGCGATCTCCCTCTACGAGGAGACCGGGCCGCCCACGTCCGACGAGCGCGAGTACCTGCGCAGCGCGCACGAGCTCCTCGACAACCTCGCCGTCAGCCAACCCGACAACTTCCTTCCGCTCAAGCTGTGGCTCGACGCCGAGCGCTTGCGTGCTGCTGGCAGTCTCGTCGACTCGGTCCCGTCATACGACCTCGCGATCGAGGCAGCGACTGGCCGGCGTGCCATCCACCTTGCCGCATGCATGAACGAGCGCGCTGCCGCTTGCCTGCCGAGCGCCAAGCTTCGAGCCGGGTGCGCCGCTGCTTTCACTGCCCCGATCGCTCGCCGTGGTGCTGACAAGAGGCTGGAACAGGTACCTCATCGAGGCGCACGCGCTGTGGACGGCGTGGGGCTGCGTCCCCAAGACTGCCAAGATGGAGGCCGAGCACCTGCACCTTTTCCCGTTCAAGCCCTCGTCGAATCAGCGCTTGATCCCGACGCCGACGCCGACGCCGCCTCTTCCGCCTACCGGCGGGTTCGGCAACGACTACATGCAGAGCCGCCCGTCGTCCAACGACACCAACGACCAGTCGTCCTCCTCGACGGGCAAGGGCGACGAGCTGAACCCGGTGCACAACTGGATGAGCGAGACGGTCAACGGCGACGCAAGGCGACGCATGTCTCACGGCTCGCACGGCTCGCACTCGCACGACGGCGACATCGTCAGCCAGACACGCAGTCTCGACCACTCTGACGTCTACGGCCGCTCGCACCTCGCCACGGAACTCGACCTCCGCACCGTCGTCACGGCGTCGAGCGTCATCTCGGGCGAGCTCTCGGTTGACACGTGCGCCTGGACGGCTCCCCTCTTGCGCGGTCAGGATTCGCGACTAATGAGCCTCTCCTCCGTGATCGCAGCGTCGTATCGAAGCTGCTCAATCTGTGCTTGCGCACCGCCGGTGCCGAGATCTGCCTCCTCGTCCTCGACAAGGGCGGCACGCTCTGTGCCGAGGCCATCGCGCGGTCCGACTCGAGCGACGTGCAGCACCTTCGCCGCACAGACGCGATCGACGTCCAACCTGAGCGCTGTAAGTTCTCCTTGCTCGCAGAGAGCTATCTGCCGTGTCCGATGTGCTGAAGCCCTTTGCGCACCCAGTCCCGTGCTCGGTGATCAACTACGTCGCGCGCTCGAAGGAGATGGTTGTCAACACGCTCGACACGTTGGGCGAGGCTGTGCCTGACCCGTACCTGCAGCATCGCCGTCCGAAGTCGATGCTCTGTCTCTCGCTCGCGAGCCAGCAGCGCATCATCGGCGTGCTGTACATGGAGAGCGGGCAGATGGAGAACGCCTTTGTGAGCTCGGCGTCCCTCTTTCAGGCTTCGCCACCTCGCTGACCTCCTGTGTGCGCGCACAGACACCCGACCGCCTCGAGATCCTGTCACTCATCAGCGGGCAGGCGGCTGCGACGATTGAGAAGGCGCGCCTCGTCCAGGACCTCAAGAAGACGAACCAGGACGCGAGTCGCCACTTCGTCCCGCTGTCAGGTGAGCCTAAGCTGACGACTCTCTTTTTGCGCGAGCAGCTCAAGGCGTCGCAAGGCGCGCTCGAGGCGTCCAATCGCAACCTCGAGACCAAGATCGCCGACCGCACCATCGAGCTGCGCCAAAAGGCGGCGCTTCTGCAGGCCGAGGTGGCCGAGAAGGAACGTGCCCAAGCCGAGATGCGGCAAGCCAAGGAGGTCGCAGAAAGCGCGACCGAGATGAAGAGTCAATTCCTTGGTGCGCCGGCGTCCTTCTGTGCCGCGTGAAGTCGTGCTGACGCTCACCCGCTCCCACTCACCTGCAGCCAACATGTCGCACGAGATCAGGACGCCCTTCAATGCAGTTGTCGCGCTGTCGTCGCTCCTGCTCGACACGCAGCTGACTCCCGTCCAGACCGACTACGTGCGTTCCCTCGCACGCGTGTCCTGTGAGGAGAAGGACGGGCGCAAAAGCTGACGACTGCCTTGTCGACCCTTGCAAAGGTCGAGACAATCAAGAACTCGTCGCAAGAGCTGCTCGTCGTCATCAACGACATCCTCGACTACTCCAAGATTGAGCTCGACCACCTCGAGCTCACGGCCGAGGCAGTCCAGCTCCGCTCCGTCCTCGAGTCGTCGATGGACATGGTCGCCGAGCGCGCCGCGACCAAGTCGGTCGAGCTCGCCCTCGTGATCGAGGAGGGCGACGTCTTCATTGAGGGCGACCTCGCTCGTCTGCGCCAGATCGTCGTCAACCTACTCTCGAACGCAGTCAAGTTCACGAGCGACGGCGAGATTGTCGTCACGGCCTCGTCCGAGCCAGCGGGCGTCGACGACGAGGGCCGCCCTCGCCGCCAGTGCAAGATCAGCGTCGCCGACACGGGTGCGCCTCTGTCCCGGTTCTCTTCTCTCGCCTGACCTCGCAGAGCCGCTCACTGCGTTGTCTCACTACTCGCAGGCATCGGCATCGCGAAGGAGAACTTCGGCCGACTCTTCCGGTGAGCCGCGACAGCCTCTGCCCACTCTTCCCTCGTCCTGACCCGCTCGCGTCGCGCAGCGTCTTCTCGCAAGCCGAGGGAGCCGAGACGTCGCGCAACTTTGGTGGCACGGGACTCGGGCTCGCCATCAGCCGCAAGCTCGCCCGGCTCATGGGCGGCGACCTCACCGTCGACTCGGAGCTCGGCAAAGGGTCCACCTTCGCCGTGACGTGGTATGCGCGAGCGCTCGACCCCCCGCGACAGGACCCGTACCTCCCCTCGGAGAACCGCGACTTGGCGGGCAAGCGCGTCCTCATCGTCGACGTCAACAAGACGAGTCGGCTCGTCCTCACCCAGCTCTTGACCTCGTTCGGCCTCCTGCCCACGGCCCCGTCCGACGTCAGCGACGCGTTCGCGATGGCGATCGAGGCAGCAGAGAAACGCCAGGCGTTCGACCTCATCATCGTCGACGCCTTCCTCCCCTCGTTCGGCGCGCAGATCCTCCTGCGCCGCTTGCGCCAGAAGGGGCTCGACGCGCCTGCGATCGCCCTGACTCGCATGGGGTCTCCGATCTACGAGGAGATGCGCCAGCTCGACTGCAAGTTCCTCATCAAGCCGATCAAGCGCAACCGACTGCACCACACGCTCCGCCTCGTCTTCCCTTCGGGCGAGTCGCCACGCCTCGCGTCGCCTGCACCGGCGAGCCCGGCGTTCCCGTCCAATTTGGCGACCCGCAACCCGCTCGCCATCCTTGTTGCCGAGGACAACCCGATCAAGTGCGTGCTGCGCGTTCCCGTCTCCGGGCATGTCCTGCTGTCGCTGACAGATCCATCTCGCGACAGCGTCAAGGTCATCAGCCACCTTCTCAAGCGCATGGGCTACAGCTGCGACTTGGCCGAGGACGGGCTCGTCGCCGTCGAGAAGGCGCAGAAGAAGCGCTACGACCTCATCCTGTGCGCGGCGACCTTCTCCCCGTGCTCCCTCATTGCCGAGACTGAATCCCACACTCTCCCGCAGGATGGACCTCAACATGCCGCGCATGGACGGCCTGACCGCGACGGCCGAGATCCTCAAGCTCATGCCTGACGCGGACCAACGGTGAGCTCGCTCGCCGCTTACTCCCCCTCCTGCGCCCCGCTTGCTGATCGAATCGCGCGCTCTTCGCAGCCCTTCGATCGTGTGCTTGACCGCCAATGCCATGGCCGAAGACCGCATCCGTTGCCTCGAAGCTGGTGCCGAGTACGTCGCCCCCCTTTTCCGCTCTCTGCCACCCGCCCCCCCCCCCGTGCTCATGCGCCCGATCCCACAGCGGCTACGTCTCCAAGCCCATCCTCGTCCCCGAGCTCGTCAACGCCCTCAACGCCGCCGGGGCCCGCCGCGCCGCGTCGTACGGCCCCGCCCCGCCTCCGCCCCCTCCCGCCGGCTCGGGCTCCGGCTTCCCCTTCGAGCTCGAGCTCCCGACCTCTCGCCTCGGGCGCGCGAGCCGCAAGAACTCGAGCGTCTCGAGCCGGAGCACGAGCTCGCAGGGCAAGCGCAGCGGTCCGAGCAGCGTCAGCCCCGAGCCTCCGAGCCTGACGACCCCGGCCAAGGTGAGCCCGACGGCCGGGTTCCCGTTCCCCGTCGCGTCCCCTGGCCCTGGTCCTGGTCCTGGTCCTGGAGGGCAGGCCGCAGCGGCGGTGGCGACTCCGGGCAGCATGTCGCCGCCGGCCAAGGTCAGCCCGACGCCGCTCTTCCCCGGGGCTCAGCCGGGCGGCATGGTCGTCGCGCTCGCGGCCGCCGCGGCGGCGCAGAACGCGACCGGTCAGCCGCGCACCCCGACCGAGGCTGCGGCCGCCGCAGCAGCGACGGCGAGTCTCCGAGGCCCGCCGTCGCCGCCCAAGTCGCCCTCTCAGCCTGACGCTCCTCCTCCTCCTCCTCCTCCCTCTCCCCCTTCGGCTGCGCCCTGAACCCGTCTCCTTCTTCCTTCGTCATCGCATAGTCTCTCTCTCTGTCCTGGTACACCCGTGTTGTGATCCCCTAGATGCGCTCTCCTGTCTTCTGTGCAATCGACGCCGGCGTGCGGGTCCTGATCCTCGACAGGTGCCAGACAAGACAGTGACAATTTTCTCGCGCGTGCGGCCAACGCAACACCCTCGCACTCCCCCGTCACCCTGCTGTACAGCCCCCAAGACGCGCTCGCTCGCTCCAGCCGGCACACCTCAGCCGCCCCCTCGCGCACACCGAGCCGCCCAATCGATCCTCACGGCGTCCACCCTGGCCCTCCCGCTCGCGCTCAGGCAAACCCTGCAGGCGGCGGCGGCGGCGGCGGCGGCGCGTGCGCGCCGTACGCGCCGGGCGTGGGCGCGAACCCGGGCGGCGGCGGCGGGATGCCCGCCGCCGCGTAGGGGTTGTAGCCCGGGGGCGGGGGCGGCGGCGGCGGCGGCGGCTGCGCCATGCCGGGGAGGGCGCCGTACGGGTTCGGGTTCGGGTTGGGAGCGGCGCCGTTGAAGCCTGGTGGCGGGGGCGGGGGCGGCGCGACCATGCCGGGGTAGCCTGGCATGGGCATCATGCCCTGGTGCGGGGGCGGCGGGGGCGCGAAGGCGCCGGGCGGGGGGCCGGGGGGAGGCGCGGGGAGGGCGTTGTTCTTGCGGGCCTGGGCGGCGAGGAGCCGCTCGGCGGCGGTGCCGTGGCGCTCGCCCTTGCCGTCCTTCTTGAAGGCGTACCCGACCGTGACGGGCTTGTTGGCGAGGAACTGGCCGTTGAGGGCCTCGATGGCCGCGTCGGACGCCTCGAACGAGTCGTACGAGACAAAGCCGAACCCCTTTGAGGCGCCCGTCGTCGGGTCGCGCGAGATCTGCAGGACCGGACGAACGTCAGCTCCGCCGCTGGTTCACTCTCTGCCGTCCGGTGGGGCGAGGGACGGACGCACCTTTGCGGGCTGGACGAGGGTGCCGAACGCCATGAACGTGTCGTAGAGCATGCGCTCGTCGACGTTGGGGTCGAGGTTGCCGACGAAGAGGTTGGCGCCAATGTCGAGCTGCTTGCGGTCGCTCGAGGCCTGCGCGCGGCGCGTGGGGGGGACAAGGTGAGCGAGCCTGTGCCAACGCGAAGCGAGGCGAGGCGAGAGACTTGAGACAGGGAGGGGGAGGGGAGCGCACCATGTTGACGCGGATGGGCTTGCCAAAGAGTTTGATCTGGTTCATGATCTTGCACGCGTACTCTGCGTCGTCCTCTGTGAGGAACTCGCAGAAGCCGTAGCCCTGGTGGGTCATCGAGATGCGGTCCTTTGGCAGGTGGACGTTGGCTGTGCGGTGCGAGGAGAGCGTGTGAGCGAGGCATGGATGAGAAACGAGGCAGGAGTGTGAGCGCACAGACAGGGCCAGCTTGGAGCATGAGCTCCCACACGAGTGCGTCCGTCACTCGCTCATCGAGGTTGCCCTGCGCGGGGAGGGGGAGAAGGAGAGTCGCGGGGGTCAGTGTGAGCGAGAGCGAGCCGAGTCCACGGGAGGCGAGGCTCACGATGTAGCAGGTGCACGCGGCGTTGCGCTCCTCGTTCCTGGGCCCCGACATGACTGGACGAGGGCGTCGAGAGAGAGATGGAGAGGGAGGGGTGGGGACGAGTGTGGAGTGTGACGGGTGAGTTGGGTTGGTGCGGGGTGTATGAGCTGGTTGTTGGAGTTGACTGAGAGAACGAGGCCCCTCCTGGGTGTGAGGGGTCGAGGTGGAGCAACAAGCAAGCCCACTCGAGCGAGCGAGCGAGGCGAGCAAGGGTCGACCCCAACTCGCTTCCTCCCACCACTCTCGAGCGCACTGTCTCGATCTCACACTCACTTGGAGAGCTCTCACTAGTCGACCCGGACCAGCGCCCTGCCCGCCAGAGCCGCCCTCGCCCTTGTTGCGCCCCCTCGCCTCGCCTCATCACTTGTCCCCTCGACCTAGCCAAACCCGCACAGCAAGATGCCTCGCGAACCCGATCCCAGCATCAACGAGGCAGAGTTCCTCCACCGCTGCCTCCGCAAGGGCATCCGCCTCGACGCACGCGCAATGTACGACCTGCGCCCTGTCCACCTCACGTTCGGAGACGACCTCGGCTGGGTCGAGTGCAGGTTGGGCGACACCAGGTGCGGCCTCTCTCTCCCTCTTTCTGCGTCTCTCGGCCCGAATGAGCGTGCGCGAGAGAGGGCTGACGCACGGGATGAGCTCGCCCTCGCAGGGTCGTCGCCCAAGTCTCTGCCGAAATTGTCAAGCCCCTCGCAGACAGGCCATACGAAGGCTTCCTCAACCTTACGACCGAGATCAGTCCGATGGCGAGCGCCACCTACGAGGCAGGGAGGTGCGCTCCCGGTCGTTTCCTCCTGCTCTCGCGTTTCCGGGCGGCCCTGGCTCACTCTGTGGTCCGGCTCGCTCTGCGCTCGGTAGGGCATCCGAGGACGAGGTCCTCATGACGCGGTTACTAGAGAAGGCACTGCGGAGGAGCAACGCCGTCGACCGGGAAGCGCTGTGCATCGTCGCGGGACAGAAGGTGCGCCCCCACCTCCTCCTACTATTCCGCCCGCCCGGTCACTCGTGACTGACGATCCCGCCTCAGGTTTGGTCCATACGCGTCGACGTGCACTTCCTTGACGACGAGGGCAACATGCTCGACTGTGCGAGCATCGCGGCCATGACGGCGCTGCGACACTTCCGCAAACCGGACGCGACGGTCGTGGGTGAGGAGGTGACGATTGTGCGTGTCTCTCGCTTCACCGTTGAGCGTCGCGGAACCGAGCTGACACCGAACTCTGCCGCCGGACAGCACTCGACGACGGAGCGGGTGCCGGTACCGCTGGCGATCCACCACTCGCCGACGTGTCTGACGTTTGCCTTCTTCGGCGAAGAGTGCGTCCTCTCTCCCTCGGACCTGTCTGCGTCGTCCGGAGGTCTGCTCGCTGACCCCCCAAACGCCGCGCCGCCCCCCACCCCCACCCGCTCTCGCGCTTGCGCCCCGCAGCTCCCTCGCCGTCCTCGACCCGACCCACCTCGAGCAGCAGCTCTGCACCGGGACGCTCACGCTGGCGCTCAACGCCCAGAGCGAGATCTGCGTCCTGTCCAAGCAGGGCGGCGCGCCCCTCTCGGCCGACGACGTCATGATGGCGGTGCAGGTTGGCGTCGAGCGCGTCAAGGAGGTCGACGAGGTGGTCGTGCGTGCGCTCGAGCAGGAGCGCAAGAGGAGGGTTGTCGAGGTGAGGTAGTCCATGGGGCGGGGAGAACACGGAGTTACATGTTGGCACCGTTGGCTCGCGCCGCGGTCAGGTGTGTCCCTGCGACGGAGCGCCTTTCACGCGCAAACGAGGGTCTGGGCCCTCGACTAGCTTGTGTCACGAGGTGGGGCGTGGAGGAGAGTGCTGCAGCTCTGGGGGCGCCTTGCTCTGTACCGTACGAGCAGAGCACCTTGACTGAGTGGTCTGCCAGTCCAGAAGGTCGGCGAGGAGCGAGCACCGCGTCCAGGTCGTCTCGCCGCGGGAAGCGAACCGGCGAACTCGCCGAGCGTTCCCCCCGCTCGTCGCAGCTCGCAGTAGTCTGAGCTTCAAGGGAGCATCAGTCACGAGAATCAGCACCACTCAGCAGAACACCTAGTGGTCGTTCGGCGCCGTCGCGTCTGTGGCGCTGTCGCCAAGCCCTCGTCGTCGTCGAGTCGGCCTTCATTTGGTCACTCGCCCTTTCCCCCCTCTCGCCTCCACCCTTTAAAGCAGCGCTTTCCAGCGTGACCAGTCGCGAGATCACACAGAGCTACCACACACCCACACACCGTCTGTCGCCGCACGCACTCTCCCCCCTCCTTCGGCGCCGACTCGACCCTCCCGCTCCACCTCCAGCTTCCGCAGGCCCACCTCGTCGCCCGCCGCCTCGGGAGCGCCCGTAGCTCGACTCTCTCTACAGCACTCGCTACCACGTGCGTCTCCTCGTCTCCTCCCGCGCGGCCTGTGCTGACGCCAACTAGCCTGCGTGCCCCGCACCCCCACCCTTCGGGTCCTCCCTCCGCCACTTCGCAATCACCGCCAGCACAGGCACACAACCCACCCACCTCGTCCCACTCCGCTCCCCTCTCCCCCAAACAACAGAACAGCAGCGCATGGCGGCCGCCGTCATGCGCGCAATGACCTTCGGGTCGCCCTCGGCCCGCTCGGCCAACAACAACAGCTCCTCGCAGGACGGCGGCGGCCGCGGTCGCAGCCCAGAGCGTGACTCGGGCTCGCGCTCGCGCAGCACGTCGCGCACGGGCAACGCCCTGGCGAGGACACTGTCGCTCGATGTGGGCATCGCCAACCACAACAAGTCGGCCGGGGGGGAGCCGCTGAGCAGGACGAGCTCGAGGTTGACGGCTGCCGCTGGGTCGCCACCTCCTCCCAGCATCCTCCTCAAGTGTGTCTGGCCTCGTGTCCCGCCTCTTTCGCGTTCCCGTCACTGACGCCTCTCGTCGTTGTCAGTCCCACGTCACCGTCACCGGCGGCCCTGTACGGCATTCAGGACGCGGCGTCCTCGCATGGCTCGACCCTCGACCTCGCGTCCTCGACGGCGAGCACCCCACGCCCCGTCTTGCAGCGTCTCCCCTCGGACACGTCGTCTTCCTACTCCCAGGTCGGCCCTACGACTCCGGCATCCGCAAACTTTCCCCCGCCGCCCGCGACTCCCCAGGGCGGCGCGGCCCTCACGTCGTCGGCCGACTCGAACCACAAGCTCCCGCGGCAGAGCACGATCCGCTTCGCCCCGCTGCCCGAGATCCGCCCGCGCAGCTACTCGACAGGCCACAACGTGTGGGTCGTCGACGAGGACGACGGCGAGGGCGAGGGCGGGCAGCAGCGCACGCGGCTCGTGCGCGTCGGGTCCGACGTCGAGCACGACGACGACTACGACGACGACGCGCTCGAGTTCTCGCCTGACGACGACGAAGGCGGCGACGAGGGGCGCGGCAGCAGCATCAAGTGGGGGAGCTGGAGCGACACGCTGTCTGGGGGCATGTGGGGGCTGTCGCCCTCGACGAGCCGCCGCAGCAACCTGTCCAGCACAGAGGACGACGCCGTGAGCTTGTCGAGCAGTGCAGAGGGGTACGCAGGCGGCGGCGTCGGGAGCGTCACGAGCGGCGGGTCGGGCGGGTCGAGCAAGCTCCTCAAGGCGTTTGGGCTCGGCGGACTCGCCGGCGTCAAGGGCAAGAAGGGCAGGCGCGCCCCCGGCGGCGGAGGAGAAGACGACGTCCTCGCGCGCACCTCGAGCGGCGAGTCGCAGCTCTCGCGGCGCTCGTCCGTCGACGCCTCGTCCGCCGCCGCGGCGCCGGTGGCCCGCCCCAAGGGCACGACGGGCATCCCGCTCCGCAAGGCCTCGACGTGGGAGGTCGGCGACGCGCCGGAGTCGGCTGCGTCGCGCGCGTCGGCTGCGGGCGGAGGATCCGGCGGCGGGGGCGGGCCCGTGTACTACGCCTCGCCCGCGCGGTCGACCCGCCGCAGGGCCAACTACCCGCCGGTCGCGCAGCGGTCGCGCACGGCGGGCGGCTGGCGCGGGAGGGGCCCCCCGGTCGTCAGGGTCGAGGAGCCCAAGTTCAGCGAGTGGGGAGGAGCCGGGGTCGGGTCGCGCTCGACGGGAGGTGGGGGAGGAGGAGCGGCGGGCGAGGACGACGACGGGAGTGGGATGGCGTGGTTGAAGAAGAGGAGGCTCGAGAGGGAGAAGGCGGAGCGGGAGAAGGCTGAGCGCGAGGCGAGGGAGGCGGCGGAGGATGGCGGCGCAAAGGGCGACGAAGAGGGCGAGGCACCCTCGGGAGATGGCGAGGCGGGAGAGGACGAGCCGCGTGCGGCGACCCCGCCGCCTGCGATGGCTGGTGCGCAGTCACTCCCCCTCCCGAGCCAGCTCGAGGCGTTCCGCCGCGGGCGCCAACCCCCGTCTCGCTCCGGCACGCTCGACTCGACCGTCTCGTCGGCGTCGACGATCCGCCCCTCGACGCCCACGCAGACGCCCCCGAAGCCCTCGTCGCCCGTCGTCGGCGGCTTGAGCGCGACTCGCCCCGCGCTCGTCATCGAGGTGCCGTCGCAGCCGAGCTCGTCGGCGTCGAGCCCGGACGGCGACGAGACGCCCGTCACTTCGCCTGTCGGGGACGACGACGAGGAGGAGGCGGACAGCGGAAGTGACGAGGACGAGGAGGAGGAGGCTGAGGAGAGCGACGATGACGACGACCTCGACGAGGAGGAACTCGCGCGCGAAGAGGCGCTCGCTGAGGAGGCGAGGCGTTCTGCCAAGTCCATGGGTGCGTTTCTCTTTTCTCTTCGATTGCTCCCTCCTTGATTGCAGTCCCACTGACACCCTCGGACGCGCTCTAGGCGCCGAGCGCTACCATTCGTCGCAGCACGAGTGCGAGGTCAAGGTCGTCGCGCCCACCGCCTCGGCCAACCCAGCGTAAACTCGCCCGCATCTCACCGTCGACCTGCGCTCGCCCGCCCCTCGACACGACAACAAAAATCCTGTATCGACTCTTTCGTGCCGTTACCGACTCTGCCGTTCTGGCCACGACCAGGCCTCGCCGCCCCCTGTACCACTCTCGCCGACTTTTGCCCCGCTCTTGCGCTCCGCCTGTTGTGAGTCTGGATGTGCATCGATTTTCGTGACTCTGTCTGTGCGCTACAACCCGGGAACAGGCGAGGCGAGAGAGGAAACCCTGTCGGACAAAGTGCGAGTTGCGAAGGTCCAGAGGAATGGGTAGATGGGGGCCGCTGCGAGCCTGAAACTGACTACCGCTTCGCGTCACGGGCGAGCCGGGGCGGCTTGAACGGCTTGGTGATCGCTGCCGACGTTCGCGGGTCGAATCGAGGCTCGAGCGGGTCGGGGATGCCGCCATCGTCCCTCTCCCGTCCGCCCGGCCCCCTGCGACGCGCGTCCCAGTCGCGGCTCGAGGCCTAGTCCGTGTCGCATTCGAGTTCCTGGTCTTCGTCGTTGTCCGTCACGGCGCCATCGGGGTGGACGCGACGGTCCACCCACTCGGGTGTGCGCCAGCGCGTCCGACACGGGAGGAACGTCCACCCACGTCTGCTCTTCGTCGAGCTCCCTCGCTCGGCACACGACGAGCTCCACCTCCGCCTCGGTCTCGCGCACGGTCCATCTGGCCCGCTCGGGGACCGCCGCCTCCCGCTCGCGTGTACGACGACGACGTGGGCGGGACCGCTCGAGCCGGTGGTGGGGGGCGGCTGGGCGCTGAAGGCGAAGGCGAAGGTGCAGGGGCCCGGCGGTAGACGAGGGGAGGCGCTTCGGTGGGCAGGCGCGACCGAGGCCAACAGGAGGGTGCAGCGGAAGGCGTGAGCGGCAGGGCGAGGGGATAAGCGTGCGCCTCTGTGGGCAGGCAAGAGTCAGTTCGGGGACTAGAGATAAGTGTGGCCGAGCACATCGACGCACGGCACCCGCGAGCGACGGCGAGGTCGAAGTTGGCGAGCGAGGGAAAGCGTTCGCCGAGGAAAGGAAAGCGCGGCGGAGTGGGTGGGGGCGGTCCCTCGTAGAAGGTGCGCCTCCCCTCCATCACGGTCGGGCGACCGAGGAGGCTAGAAACGAGGAGGGGACAAGGCAGTCGCAGGGACGTGAAGGAGGGCGACGAGCCAGTGCGCGCATCCGCCTTCCGGCCGCCCGAGCAGAGGTATCCTCGAGGTGCGATCCAGCACTTGGGAGGTAGTGACCCGCCCGTAGACGTGACCCGACAGAGTCATCTGCACCGGACTCGACGACCCAACGGGACTCGCGGCCTCGCTCACAGCCAAAATCCCTCGGTCCTCTTCGCACTCGGCAGTTCCGAGATGCACTGAAGCTGCAACGACACCAGCGACTGTGCTGGTACTGCCGAGAACCGGGCTCGCGCAAAATGCCGGGTCCGCAAGGTGATCAATCAACCCGGGCGTGGCACGGTCCCCCGCCTCGCCCGCGCCCAGAGGACTCTACTCGTCCGGCCGCACCGCGTCGTCGGCCAAGGTGCTCCAATGCGAAGGGGGGCTTGAACGGGCTCTTGACGCTGACGCGGGCGGGCACTTGCGAGCGCTTGACCGACGGCGACAGCGGCCCAGTCGCGCACTGGCCGATCCCGCCGTCGAGAAGTCGCTCCAGCGTCCCTCCTTGCCGCAGAAAGGCGCGCGAATCTCCTCGCTCCCGTAGTCCGCCTACTGTCCCTGTAGCGCCCAAGCTCGCGCGGAGGCGTCGCCTTGTCGAGGCGTCGTCGGCGGTCTCTTCCAACCGCGAGTCGACCCAAGCGTCGTCGTCCTCATCAGCTCGCGTAGACGGCACAAGAGCCCCTCCTTCCCGCGCATGCGCGCCATGCGTGCGGGCCTCCTGGCGCCCCTGCCGACTCGACTTGCGAAGGCCGAAGGGGTCCCGAGCCATCCTCGTCGTTGCACGAAGCAACACGACCTCAAGCGACGCAGTGCGAAGAGACGGTTTGCGCCCCAGAGAGCTGCCTGCGGCGCGCGGGGACGCGGGGCGCAAGACAGCCGAAGGATTGGGCTACTTCACGGGCCCCGAGCGAAAGCAGCGGTCGCCGTCGTGCAGGACGGGCAAGCGAGGCATGTGCGCCCTGCTGTCTAAACGAGCAGTTGCAATGTACGTTTTGGAGGTAGCAGGCGGCAATGAGTGGGCCCGAGTGGCACCACTCTGGGTCCTCGACGGCGGGGCAGCGGGCAAGCCAGCAGCTCCTCGCTCCCGCAGCTCCTGCTCTCCGTGTCTCGAACAGACTCGTAAGGAGGCAAGAGGGTTGCAGCGACTACGCGCGACCCGCTTACTCCTGCGCCTCGCCCTCGCCGTCGAACGAGAGGTTGTCTGCGGTTCCAACAGTTGTCAGTACGGTCTCCGCGACGCCCAGACGGGGGTAGCTGGCAGCGGTACGCACAGAACTTGAGAGTGTAGGTGTCCTTGCCAGTCGACACGACACGGAGCCACTCGCGCACTGCACGTCGCGAGGGTGGGGGTGGGGGGCAGCCAAG
The DNA here is from genome assembly GCA_006352295.1 of Rhodotorula diobovata. Taxonomy (NCBI): domain Eukaryota; kingdom Fungi; phylum Basidiomycota; class Microbotryomycetes; order Sporidiobolales; family Sporidiobolaceae; genus Rhodotorula; species Rhodotorula diobovata. Next base: position 1,170 of record SOZI01000170.1, on the reverse strand, counting down.
GTCAGTCAGGGACCCCTTGGACGAGTCTCGGGGGGCCGCCGGCTCACTCTGGTGCTTCTTGAGGAACTTCTTAGTCAGGTACTTGAGGTAGCGCTTCGAGAAGGGCACCGTCGACGTGACCGAGAGCTTGCCAGCCGCCTCGCGCTGGAGCTTGACGTCCTCGCCAAGCTGGCCAGTCTTGCCCTCGACCTTGATGTGGTCGACGAGGAACTTCTCGTACGCAGCGGCGTCGAACTGTGTGGTGGATGACGATGACGAGGATGACGCGGTAGAGGGGCAGGGAGAGGTCGGGAACGAGGTCGAAGCGAGAGTGGGAGGACGCAGGTCGAGAGGAGCGGCGAGGACAGAGGGCGCAGGATGACGGGAGGAGAGACAGGGCTTTGTCAGCACAGTCACAGAGGCACAAGGAGCAACCAGGAAGAGCAAGCGAGCGCGTGGGAGATGGAGGGAGACGCACGATCTTGTCGTTGGCCGGGCCCGAGTAGTCGATGACGAACTTGTGCGGGGCGGTCTTGACCTTGGTCTGCTTCTTAGCCTGCACGTCGGTGAAGAGATATCACACAACGAGTCCACACAGAGGTGCACGCGAGCGAGGAGGGGGGAAGCCAGTCAGCGTTACGAGCACGGGCGCGCCTACTGAGACGTCTGCGCGCGCGCAGAAGGGGGGCTGCGCGGCGCAGACCTCAGCAAAGCGACTTAGGGGTATCTACTGACGGAGACGACGGAAGGGGCCATTGCTGCGCGAGGGGAGGGGAGAGGAGGGAGAGAGCGAGGGTGAGCTTTTCCGGCGAGCAGGAGGGGGGGAGCCTCACGAGGCGGTGGGAGCTGCGCGGGGGGCGGGAAGAGGTAGGGGGTGCGCACCTGCTGAAGTGGTACGAGAAGTGAACCGGGGGGAAGCGGTGGTCGAGCGACGAGACGGGACAAGGAGCAAGAAGAGGGACGCGGCCACTTGGGCCGCGGAGGAGCTCGACGAGGTCCAGGGACACGCCGCGCAGCCACTATGTACTCGCTCTCTCCGCCTCGTCGTCCCGTCCCGTGTCCAGCTAGCTGCTCTAGAGCCTCAGGGCCACTCCTACCCCTCCCCCCTTCCCCCCCTCCCCTTTCCTCAGCGGGTACCTTAGGCTTCTTTTCCCCCCTCCACCCTTTGGTGCTCCCTCCCCTCCCCGCTCC